>JAMKCH010046536.1:0-22129 GCA_023653785.1 Ophioderma brevispina
CGTCAAACTGTATTAATCATGGTGGCACAACATCACGTTGAAAATCGGTGATATTCACCCAGGAAAGCTTTTTGAACTCAGTCCGAATTTTGATACCACTATAGAAATTACAAATCGGAAAAAAAGTGCTGCTTTGTCTTTAATACTGGATTTCAAGCAACCACTTGCAGGTTATGTCCATATCTGCCGTAATAAAAATAAGAAATATGAAATTTTGATGAATTTTTTTTTTCCGATGTTTGGGGATTAGCACATCGCTGCTAATCCCTTAAGACGATGTTGGGTTGATCGACCACGTTTGGGGACGTTTTTGTTTCACATATCAAAAGGAAACCTTTCTTGGGCCTGAATTTACACTAGAGTAAATGAGAAAAATATAACTTGCTCTTATATCAAAATCTTAATTTGATGGGGTAAGTGGGGGAGGATTTCCTATATTGGGGTCTCTCCACATTAAAGGGCGTGTCCGATCGCTTTTGGACCCCCCCCTGATTTACCCCGGAATAGTATCGATTTTGATATCCGATGAAAGGCCCGTATGTTCTCATTTGTCGTCCTGAAATTTGAGCCCTCAATCATTTCATAGTTCCAGATAAAAAACAAAAAACTGCCGTTTTAGTGGTTAACCACTTATATTAGCACAGTATTGATAGGCTTCTTTGCAAATGCATTATTGCGTCTACCATCAAAACCGCAAGTTTGTTTTCCCACGGTACTTGATGGGGTGTTGTGCAGTGCCAGGCTCTCATATCAAGTAGAGAACACAATCACCTAACGGACAACCACCTTTAGGGATTATCAGCGATAGCGAGAGAATACAAAAAATCACTTTTTTAACTTATAATCAGTGATAAGTGTGTATATGAACTGCTTTCGGTTGAAACAAAACCATCAATAGGAAAAAATATGAAGTATTTGAGGATAATTGTCATACTGTCCCCTGCAAATTTAACATACAGCGACGGCATTTCACCTCCTGCACTAAACGCTGTTGCGTTTTACACACCAGTACAAATCACCAAGATCAATAATGTTTGTGTTGATCACAACTATATTGATATGGTGCAACATATCATTCTGAAAATTTTGATATACAGCTGAAAGGCTTTTTTGATCTCAGTCGGAATTTTGATACGCACGTATGAAATTCAGAATCAGATAAAAGTACTGCCTTGTCCTTTCATACACGGTTCAATCCAGGTTTTATGTTCCATATCCAAGCCAGTAAACAAAAAATATAAAAATATGAATTTTGAATGATTTTTCAATGTTTCGGATTGCAAATCCCTGCTAATCCATGTAATGGAGTAAATTTAGCACTTTATGGTACAGACCTGGGCCCTGGTAGTCTTGAAACCATCACAATTTCAGTTTGAATGCCAGGGTGAGTGTTTTTGTGCAAAAATGATTTTTGAATGCCAAGGGATATGGGGGTTGGGGATGTGGTTTTTTAGGTGTGTTTAAAATGTCCAATTTTAAAAATTGACACAATTTAAAAAAAAAATAATGGCGGGTGATGCTGTCTCTAATGGAATAAGTGTTGTAAACTCTTGATATTCTTTATTCTAATAAAATGCAAATTAGGTTTGACCGGCTTTCTTCCTCTAAGAAATACATATTTATTAGCTCTGGTAAAACAACCCCACAAAAGGAAAACCCCCAAAAGCTTGAAATGCCCCCATAAGGCATTTCTGATCATGCTCTCCAACACCCATATACACACACCACTTTCACCGATGACTGAGGATCGACATGTACATAGGACCTACACAGCACAACCGAGGACACACACACCTGAAAGTTAACCACCTAACTGTGGACTTACAACACACAGAAATTTTACACAGCACAACCGAGGACACACACACCTGAAAGTTAACCGCCTAACTGTGGACTTACACACAGAATTTCCAGAGGAACCTTGACTGACATGTAGACCACGCAACCTTCTCCCAAATGGATTAATACAGTTTTTTCAACTCACTGAATTATCTGGTCAACGACCATCCTCAGAACCTTGTGTGTCCAATTTTTTTCAAGTGAAAGTCATGTTTGTTTTTTCTGTTTTGGCGGTGAAAATACACTCGCGCACGCGCACACCACACACATACATGCACACACATGCATGATGCACCTTGTGATCAGAATACAACTCAAAAGGACGAACGCCCTCTTTTTATTATGAACTAACATATTAATACCGGTGGTCCTTCTGTCTGCCCTGCATCTATTTTCTCGAGACTCGCAGCGTCGCACGTGCTTCAAACTTGGTGGGTGGTTGCCCACGTGACCTTCCACAGACCGAGTTTTTGTATTGAGTAGTGGATCAAAGGTCATCAGGGTTCATCCAAGTCAGGAAGGTCAACTGGGGTAAACATTGGTGTAAGGATATTACACTTGGCGGGTGGGGTCTATTGTTGAGGCCAAAAATGAGCGAAACCGGGTACCGGCGCCTAGTGTTTGTATATGTCCCCATGAATACTGCCAGGCTCCCAATATCGCTTTGGTTGACGATGTAATGATATAAAGTGCCTTGCCCAAGTGGGCAACAACACATTGCTGCGTGGGGCTTCGACTCACAAACTCGCTTGACCGGTGTATGATTATTAGTCTGCGCTTTTCCACTGGACCCACACATGCTCTTTGAAGATGTTGTTAATCAGTTTTCACCATATTCTTGGTGTGGTCTTGCAACAGGGTGCACAAATAGTAAGTTTCTGACACCTCTGTATCCCAGAATGTTACTCTAATTAAGCGATTAATCGCCCATTTTTTGAAAAGCGCCCCCAATTTTAAAAAATATTTGAAAATTTTTTTTTTAAAACGGTGCATTGCATTGGTAACTGGCAGGTAAACAATACCTTGAAGGGTTTACAACACTCGAAAATAAGCTATGTTCCCGCAAAAGAAGGAATAATTGTAATTAGAATAATTAATATCGGGGATCTCCGATAATAATTCACCGGCTGCTGGAAACGCTTTCCAAATATAAATATCCCAGGGAAGATAGCGCCATGTATATATCTATTCCTCATCCATTAGTTTGTTTTTAAAACTCGTTCAAGCGACAAGACAGTTAGAGGCATTTTCTTGAGGGAGTACTATTTTCTCATGGATGGGCATAAACTAGCATTAACCTGCTCTGTGCCGTTAATCAATATGCGATCCCAATTCTAATTCAAATCGCTTATTTTATTATAATAACGCATTTTTTAGCATTCCTCGTTCGCAGGGGGTAGTTTTCCTAGACAATTACCAACATAACGTGCAAAATATCAAATTTTAAAAATTGGGGGCACTCTTCAAAAAATGCCTGTGATTGCTTTAATTGTAGAATGGTTAATTGACCCCATTTGCATTATAGGTGCAGCCAATGCTATGTCAGGGGAGCACAGAAAGTCGTACCACTTGTTCCACATATGGTGGAATATGCCCACATTCAAAGGATTGGAATTGATGCCGTCTAACAAGTCAGTAGCCGTTTTCCACCTCGGTTACCTAATGGTGATGAGAGGATTGCTAAATGTCGCCACTTTAATAATGACACATTGACTCCATTTGCATTATAGGTGCAGCCAATGCTATGTCAGGGGAGCATAGAAGTCTTACCAACTTGTTCCACATAAGGGGTATGGTGAACATGCCCACATTCAAAGGATTGGAATTGATGGCCGTCTAACAAGTCGTAGCCCGGTTTTCCCCTCCACCTCGGTTACCTAGACGGTGATGATGAGAGGATTGCTAAATGCACTTATTACTTATGACACTTGATCATTTTGCATTAATAGGTGCAAGCCATTGCTTAATGTCATGGAGCATAGAAGTTTACCAACCTTGGTTTTCCCCATATGGTTGAAATATGCCCACATCAAAGGATTGGGGGGAATTGATGCCGTCACAAGTACGGTAGCCGTTCACCCTCGGTTACCTAGAGAGTGAATGATGATAGGATTGCTAAATGTCACTTTAAATATGACACTTGATTTTCCATTTGCATTATAGGTGCAGCCAGTGCTATGTCACAGGGGTAGCATAGAAGTCTTACCAACTTGTGTTCCACATATGGTGGAATATGCCCACTTCAAAGATTGGAAATTGGATGCCGTCTACAGTCGAGCCGCGGTTTCCCCCTCGGTTACCTAGATAGTGATGAATGATAGGATTGCTAAATGTCCTTTAATAATGACACTTGATCCATTGGCATTATAGGTGCAGGCCAATGCTATGTCCAGGGGAGCACAGAAGTCTTACCACTTGTTCCCATATGGTTTTTGGAATATGGCCCACATCAAAGGATTGGATTGATGCGTTAACAAGGTCGGTAGCCGCCGGTTTCCACCTCGGTTACCTGGATGGTGATGATGAGAGCCAAGAGATGGTGAGGGAGGCTGCTATGGACCTTGTCAGGATGTACAAAGAAGGTCAAATCAAACCTCAAGTCGATCTGTCTTTCCATTTGAGAAGGTAAGCATTATTTGTTTGTGTGTAAAGGGGGCATTTTTTTGACCACAATCCTCATCCCTTTAGGTGATGCCATCTGGGAAACCCCTCCACATGGTGGGGAAATTATATTTTGGACGTTTTTTACTTCACTGTAGAGTTTGAAATATTAAGTTCCTAACTGTTTTACTACTTCTTTCTCTTTTTGATACACACATCAAAAGTACTCCTGTACAATATGTACAAAAATAAAGTACAATATAACATATTAAGCAATTTTCTTTATTTTTTTTAAACTGCCTGTGCACATTGGGGTTTTCCATATCACATCTTATCTAACCCCAACCAAACAACTTACGCCTCCTGCCTCCTGCCCTGCCTGCTGCCCGCCCGCCCGCCCGCCCTCGCCCGCGCCGCCTACCCCCCCAACCCTACACCTACCCACCATCACCCACACCACCACCTACCCCTCCCCTTCTTCCCCTCCCATTCCTTCTTTCCTTCTTCCTTCTTTCCTTCTTTCCTTCTTCCTTCCTTCCTTCCTTCCTTCCTTCCTCCTCCAACCCTCTTCCTTCCTTCCCCTTCCTTCTTACACTTTCCTTCCTTCGCACCTAACGGCCTGACTTGTAAGAAACTGCCAGATTTTTCGGTCCTGGTCTCTACTGTTTTCTGCCTTTGCCAAAGTCCATCCAAATCCTAGTCTGTACAGGTCTTCGTTGAATGACCTCTTTCCACTTATTCCGTGCCTGACCATGGTCTTATATAGTGCCCCAAATTTACTGCAGATGTACTTGGAAGAAATACCTAATTCTCATTTTAATTGTAATGGATGAATACACTACTGGGAGCTTATTTGTGCGCAAATACTTTGAGCGGGCTGTGTATCGCATTCTTAAAGGGACATAACACGCTAATTTTTAGTTTACATAAGATATGATTATTATGTTGAAACAATTCTCAACAGTGATGATATTGCAATAAATTGATAATTATAAGAACAAATGAGATCGGGAACTGATGGGCGCATCATGTTGCCAATAATCACACGGCCATAGTGACGTTTCGGCCAACCCCTCACTCACTCGAACTCGCGGCCACTGCTACGTTATGTCTATAGTTTGTCCATTGATGGTGTCCAAATAAAGTAATTTACGTTGTCATGTACTAATAGGTTTGTACAGGTTATAGCGCGGCTACTCTGAGTGCCGTTGTAAATCTTAAAATTTACACTCCACTTTTTGGCACCTAGGAACAAACTATGAGTGTTATTTGCCAATTGATGTGGTACTTGTCATGTCAACTGAAGTCATGTGCCGGCCGGCAACCTCCCAAATGATCTTCTGTGCCGGTCGGTGGGGGCGTGCCGGACATGGGGCCGCCGAGCCGGCAGGCGTAGCTATATCCTGGGTTTGTAATGCTTTGCAATCGATGCACATCTGCAGTTGATTATATTTCCAATAAAGAAATAACTGCTTAACAGATTAACCTCAATACAAATAAAGAGTAGGCCTCCTTCGGATGTAAGTAAATTTTTGGCACGTATCCCATGAAATGTAGAAACAATTGGTCCCACTTAATTGTCCCACATTATTGTTCAGCTGCCATTACTGTTCAGATAGCAAAATAGTGTAATTCCCAGGTACACATTGAAAAGTCTCATGATTACCCGGGTAATTTCAAGTGATTGTTATGGCAGTGGCATTGAAGACTCTATATAATAGCTCTACTAACTCATTAATGGAAATAGCATTTCCGTCTGACCATTTAGTCCCGGCTGTTTTGGTTCCCCCCACTTTTGTTGGCGAAGGGGGACTATAGAAATGCTCCTTGTCCTTGTTGCGTGTGTGTGTGTGTGTCCCACCGATATCTTGGAACTAAGCAAGTGCGGGTGTCCATCTTTGCGGCACATAGATGGTATCTTGAAACTCGGTGGGTGGGATCCGAAGTGGTCCTGTGTCATTGGGTCAAAGGTCAAAAAAAAAAAAAAACACTAAAAAGCAACAAAACCACCCCCGACACCCCCCAGCAGAACTGTCCGCCGCTACGCACGCGCCGCCCCCATACCGACCGCGCCCCTAGCCACGGGCTGCGCCCCACGTCCCCCCGGCCCCCTCGAATCCAGAGGTAACCGAGGTCCTCGGCGCCGCCCCGCCCCCACCATCCCACGGTCACCCCCCGGGACGGCCCCAGCCCGCCAACGCCTACCCGGGTCGCTTTCCACTCTGTCGCCGGCAACGCGGTTGCCGGTACCCCCCCCCCCTCACTACCCCGGTGCTGTCCCCCCTCCGATCTGGCCTCAACGCCCTCGGTGGTCAGCTCCGGGGGGTTTCGCCCGCCCTATCCGTGGCCCCGGGGTGCGCCCTAGACCGACCTACTCCGACGTGGGGCGGGCGAGCCCCGCGCGACCCTATAACTAGGCCTCCTGTCCCCCCCGTCAACCCCCTCAGGCCCCTACCACCCTCCCCGCCACCTCGGTCCGCACGCCCCTTTGATCGAGCCCGTCGATCCCTGCCCGGCGCAGGCTGTTGGTCAAAAATTTTGGTAAACAATAGGTTAAATTGCTATAAAACCTTGTCAACACGATATCGTTTGATCTAAGCAAGTATGGGTGGTCTCATCTTTGGCAACCATATAAGAAGTCCGCTTAGTAGGCGGCCGTATGACTTTTCGGAGATGGGTCAGTGGCCAGGCAAAGGTCATATGGTCAAAAGGCTTTAAAAAAACTTGTCAATTGTAGGATCATGAAACTTGGTAGGTGTTGTGCTCAACATTCGGTGCCGAAAATTTTGAAGGTCATTCAAGGTCATTGGGGTATTGAAGGTCAAATCCCTGAACATGGTGTAGGAGGATGTTTGGTGGGTGTGGTCCAATCATGCCAAAAACTTTGAAGTGTCATGTGGGGTCAATCCAAGGTCAAATCACTAAGCATGTTTGTATGGTCATGAAACCTGTTTGGGTGCAGTCAACATTTTATAGCCAATTTTTTCAAGTCATCCTGGGGTCAATTCACTGCAATGGTTGTATGTTCATGAAACTTGGTGGTTGTGGTCCACATTCAGTGCTGAATTTTTGAGGTTCATTTCCAGGTCATTTGGGGCTATCCAGGGTCAACAACTACAATGGTTTGTATTGGGTCATAAAATTGGTTGGTGTAGTCAACATTGGTACCAGAATTTTTCAAGTCACTTGGGGTCATCCAAGGTTATTAAAACTGCTATGGTAGGAGCCTCTCTGGTTTCCATCACATCCTCCCTGGGGAATCTTTAAGTTATGTTACTTTTCCTCCTTTAAACTACCGGACGAGCGGGGACCTTTGTGATTCGAGAACCTCCTTGTAAAAACTTAGAATACGTGAATCAAACAAAGCGAGAACATAAGCAAAGCATAGCGTGATTGATCTCCTTTAAAAAAAAATAGAAAACCCGTCCATTGGGCAAACATTTGGCCAGATAATTTATAGGGTTTAGAGTTTTTAACTGTGTGAGGAGCATGCTTCTGTCCTAGACAGAGGACATTTACTCATTTAGACCACGGATTCCAAAGGTAACTCTAGTGCATTATCCATTGTAACAAATTAGTTAATTTGCAAAATGAGGTTTTTGAGTATATTAGAATAAGGCATAAAATAAATTTTTGTTTTGGCGTACGGAGAAAAATATCCTTGTCAGTCGGTCAGATTTAAAAAAAACTTTTTCTTTTTTTAATAATTTCAATTTTATGAACTCTTTTTTTAAATGAATACAAGATGTTTCTATTTAAAGCTTTTTCATGACAGCAAAATATTTATTGTGACTTGTTGTAGTTTGCTTTTTTTCTTTTTTTTTTAATTTTTCTTTCTTGTTTTTTTACACACCAATCCCTTTTTTTTACATTTTTTCTTACACTCCATTTGTCTTGTGGTCCGTAGGCAAATATTTTTTTTATTTGTGTGCTAATTGGCATAAAAACTTTTGAGTCGCAGGTTTTTTAGGGTCGGGTTCGGGTTACACCAAACAAACAATTTTTTATTTTTTTTATTTTTTGCGTTTTTTTTTTTTTTTGGTTTTCCAGTCTGGTGAAGCAATTAAGCACATAGCAGACAGTAAAAACATTGCAAAGTGTTCTTGTCTTGGGAGAAGAACGCAGATGAATCAAGACAAATGTGAAATTTAATGAATTTACCAAAACTATGTATCGAATTAGAGAATAAGTTTTTATGTTAGAATTCCAATTTCCTAAGTTCATAACTAATAATGTGCATATTTAATTACAATAGTTATAGCATGTATTTGCAAGGTTCTAGCTCCACATTCAAACCCCTCACTGGGCTTAGTTAATGGTCAGCTCTAAAACTATATACTACACTATACAGCGTTACTATCAAATTTTGCATATTCATATTATGATAATGAGCTAATTTACATTTTTACACCCAAGAAGTGTATCAAGCTGTCTTGTGCATGTATGCTGTGTACCACAATTAAAGAATATGTTACAGTCAGGCCTACAACTATATTGTGTTAATATCAAATGAAACTTTTCCTATTCATAATTACGATTAGCTAATTTGCATATTTAAATGTTTCAGCAATATATTTTGCAATATTTAAATTATGAATAGTTTCAGCATTGTATTTGCAAAGTTCCTGGCTCCATTCAAACCACTCACTGGGATAAGTTAGTTTTATGGGTCAGTTCTAAAACTATACTGTTAATCAAATTTGCATTGTTATGACGTCTCGTAGCACGTCTAGGTCAGAAATACCTTTCAAACACAACTAATGAGCCTTGTCACAAGTTTCTGAATTTATTAATATAACAGATTTATGATTTTTAATGGAAAGGTTCAAGAAATCGGTCATGTTCCAAACAACATTAATAGAATACTCACTTCCCTATATAACTCATGGGGAGTTACCTATCCCTCAACTGTTTTTTTATCTTAAAGCATAAACAAGTTGACTCATAGTTTACATCTTGGGGAATTCCCATTTCCCCTTATTGTGCAATCTATCTACCATGTGCATTCTGCACAAACAACTCAGGGGAATTCCCTATTCTCTTTTCAAAACTAAACAAAAGTACTTTTCCTCCTGTGATAAATCTTTTCTGAAATAAATTGAGAAAATAATCTTTTAATCAAACTTTGAGGGTAATATACACAGCATATTCATATTAGACAATAAGCTAATTTACATATTTAAGCCCAAGCGCAGTATATGCACTGTAACTGGCAAAGTCCCCTGTTTCCAATTCAAACCAAACTCACAGGGATGGTAGGTCATGCACAGTGGAATGGGTGTGTTGTTGTTGACATCAAAATTTTCCACTTCTAACAATTATTGGTATTATATATTTTATATTTAGTGTATTTAAAACTAAAAATATTTGAAAAATATTATTTGTTATGTTGTGCTATAAATTTGTATCATAACATATGTTAAGGTAATTTAGAAGAAAATTTCTTGAAATCATTAAACCATGAAACAAATGAACAGGGTAAATTGTTTTTATTTATTTGTATACTGGATTTAAGTCTTAAATATTATTTTTACAAAAAATCCGTTAGAAATTCTCATTTGTGTAATTAAATATTTTTACAAAAAAAAATTTGTTAATTCCTCTCTATTCGCGTTTCTATTGAGCAATCCAGTCTTTTACCGTGAGATATTTCCTCGTTAATAGTGTAAGATAGTGGAGAGAGGGCAATTTCTACTGGAGAGAGCATTCGGGGAAAATAACCGACTTCATTGACCCAAGTGGAATTGCCGGGTAGAGATCATTCACGGGTCAATATTGCAATGCTTGTGGATTGCCCCCCGTCCGGGGAATATTAGCACAGTCCTGTAATATTACGTGTTTTCAACGATATTTTCCGCCCAAAATCTTAGTCCGTTGAGGCAATATGCTTATTCTTACTTCAGCACCACATTCGCTATAGAACACAACGAGCACGTCGTATTTTAACTTTAACGGCACTTTGCATTTGTTTCGCTGCTCCATACATCAACCCGTGTTGTTGATCTAAATTGTAGGCCGCACCGTTGCTTCAGTGACCCGCCAATTTCCGGTTTTCTCTACTGCTGCGCACTGATCGAGTTTGGTCTTTTTCTATTGACATGATCCGGTATGGCTCCTCGGTAAAATCCTGTCCAAAACAAGGATGTTGCCAGAGAGAATTTCCCGTAAAACGAGTACAAATACCAGAGAAAGTTCATTTTCTTCCTATTAACCAGTTTTATAATCCTTTACCTGGTTTGATCCGGAAAATATTGCTCAATAGAAAACGCCTTATCATCCTCAGTTAGTAATTGATATGACTCATCTCTTCATCTTTGCTACTGTCTTGATTTGCCACTTCTACCAAAAACAGCACATTGTTTGAAGAGCGCCCTCAAGTTTCCGGATATTTGGAGTTGCATTGGCAATTGACTGTAGCAAACAATACCTGTGAAGGGTTAGCTCCAATCACTCTATGTTCTCCAAAGAAGCAATTTTTTGTAATTAGATATTAAATTATTTGAGATCTCTGTAATAATTCACCCGCTGACGAAACGTCTTTCCAATATGAAACAGCCGGGAAATTAGCGCCATGTACGACGTAATGGCACAATTTCCCTTGTGCGTGTCTACCTCATCCCTTAATTGTTCCGTCGGTTCAGGGCAGTCAAGTTAGAGATCATTTCGTTCGGTGACCCTGTTTCATCATCATCATGGATGGATATAAATTTGGCGTTTTCAGTTTCCGCCATTAAATTACAATCAGTGATCCCGATTTCAATTACATATCGCTTCTTTTATAACAAATAGCATTTTTGAGCATTTAACCACTCTCATGTATGGTTTATTACTAACATTACCAACACAACTGAACAAAAAATCTCAAATTTTGAAATTAGGGACGCTTTTTAAAAAAAATGTGCTGTTATTGCTTTAAATTGTCCCCGCCGTAACAATTGCTGAACGGGTACTATGATCAGCCAGCGTCCGTTCGTCCAGCCTTTCGTTCGTGGCCGTGTTAAAATGTTTAACCCACTTGTATACCGCTTTATCTGATTTCCGTAAGGAGACAATACTTAACTTGGTGGACATAGGGGTTGATGAGTTCTTGACCTTATTAGATTTTTGGCATATGTAATTAAGTTCTAATTTGCATACTTTACTAATATTTCCTGTACGCCTGTGTACAAGTTTTTCTGGAGTTCCGTAAGGCGTATAATGATGTACTTGGGTGGAAGGAAGCGGGCCTGAAGAGTCTCGAGCTGATTAGATTTGGGCGTATTTCGAGCAATTGAGTGATTCAAATGAGCCTAATTAATATGCAAAAATCATTGTAATTGTTTTTATTTATTTTATACTGGATTTAAGTCTTAAATAGTATTGTTACATCATTAGAAATTTCCATTTGTGTAATTATATTTTTAAAAATGTTAATTCCTCTCTATTAGCGTTTTCTATTGAGCATCCAGTATTTTACCGGTGAGATATTTCCCCGGTAAATAGTGTACGATAGTGGAGAGAGGGCAATTTCTACTGGAGAGAGAGCATTCGGGGAAAATAGCCGACTTCAGTAACCCAAGTGGAATTTGCCGGGTAGAGATCATTCACGGGTCAATATTGCAATGCATTGTGGATTGACCCCCGTCCGGGGAATGATAGCACAGTTCTGTAATATTACGTTGTTGATTCACGATATTTCGCCCAAAATCTTACGTCCAGTTGAGCGAGATGCTTAGTTACTTCAGCACCAAGCATTACGCTATAGAACACAACGAGCACGTCGTATTTTAACGGCACTTGCAGTTGTTTCGCTGCTCCATACATCAACCCGTGTTGTTGATCTAAATTGTAAGCCGCGCCGTTGCTTCAGTGACCCAGCCAATTTTCGGTTTCTCTACTGCATGCGCACTGATGCGGAGTGGGGTCTTTTTCTATTGACGTGATCCGGTATGTTCTCGGGTAAAAACAAGGATGGTTGCCAGAGAGAATTTCCCTGGTAAAAAGTAGCAAATACCAGAGAAGGTCATTTTCTATTAACCAGTTTTAATCCTTTACCTGGTTTGATCCGGAAAATATTGCTCAATAGAAAAACGCCTTATCATCTCAGTTTAGTATTGATATGAAGCATCTCTGCATCTGTGCTACTGTCTTGATTTTGCCACTTCTAAACAATAACAGCACATTTTTTGAAGAGCGCCCTCAAGTTTCCGGATATTTGGAGTTGCATTGGCAATTGACTAGCAAACAATACCTGTGAATGGTATAGCTCCAATCACTCTATGTGTCGCAAAAGAAGCAATTTTGTAATTAGAATAATTAATATTGGAGATCTCTGATAATAATTCAACGGCTGCCGGAAACGTCTTTCCAATATGCAACAGCCGGGAAATTGTGCCATGTACGACGTACATGGCACAATTTCCCTTGTGCGTGTCTACGCTCATCCCTTAATTGTTCCGTCGGTTCAGGCAAGTCAAGTTAGAGATCATTTTCGTGAGGTGACCTGTTTCATCATGGATGGATATAAATTTGGCGTTTTCAGTTCCGCCATTAAATTACAATCAGTGATCCCGATTTCAATTACAATATCGCTTCTTTTATGACAAATATGCATTTTCGAGCATTACCACTCTCATGTATGGTTTACTAGACAATTACCAACACAACTGAACAAAAATCTCAAATTTTGAAAATTGGGGACGCTTTTAAAAAAAATGTGCTGTTATTGCTTTAATTGTCCCCGCCGAACAAGTTCGGAACGGGGACTATGAAATCAGCAGCGTCTGTTCGTCCGTCCGTTCGTTCGTCTGTGATTAAAATGTTAACCCACGTTGTATACGATTTATCTGGAGTTCCGTAAGGGCGACAATAATGTAACTTGGTGGAAAGAAGCGGGTTGATGAGTTCTTGACCTGATTAGATTTTTGGCATATGCTAATTAAGTATCTAATTTGCATAATTTACGAAAATTTTCCTGTAAGGCCTGTGTACAAGTTTTTCTGGAGTTCCGTAAGGCGTATAATGATTAACTTGGTGGAAGGAAGCGGGCTGAGATTTTTCCTCGAGCTGATATAAGATTTTGGTGTCATTTCGAGCAAAATTGAGTATTCAAATGAGCTAATTACTATGAAAAACATGTAATGTATATTTTTTTTGAAACGTAAACATCGATACTCAAAATTCCTGCCTGCATGAAAGCCTATCATGGGGCACATCTTTTTACAATTTGAAAGTATGTGATATTGCGACTTAGGTATGCAAATGCACTAATTCACTATGCCTAATTGCTTTCTCTGAAACGTACGTCGGAGGGCAAATTTCCTTCGCTACATGAGAGCTACTGGCCCAGGGTGGGGGGGGGGTGTTGCGGGTGGTTGGGGAAGGGTTGGGTGTTGGGGAGGGGGTCGGTATTGCGGGTTTTTGGGGAGGGGGTGTTGTGTTGCCTGGGTTGGGAGGGGTGGTGTGGAGGAGTTTTGCGGGGTTTGGGGAGGGGTTGGGTGTTTGTAGTGCATCTATCGCGACAGCGTCGGGGACATATTTTGCGCACGGTAAATGCGAGTTCGCCTTGTTCACCTGTGGTATTTGCGTGATTCTTAGTACTTGTGGAATGTTTCAAAGTTGTGCAATTAACCCTCTTAGCCAATCAGACGACCATATTTTGTTAAGAATTCCACAATTTTTAAAAATTTTAAGTAATTCCTTCAATATCAATCAGAATCAACATGAACGTGGTATTCAAATTGGGGGAGTCGGGCACTTGGTGGCGGAAGGCTTAATGGGGGTCATAGGTGGTATTTTTTTGAGATGGCTTCCCAAATGACCTATAGTTATTTGGGAAGCCATCTTAAGCCACTGATAAGTGTTATTAACCGAGTATCACGATTTACCAAATTTAGGTGTTTTAAAGACGTGTGATGTCCACTACGTAAGTTCAGTGAAACAAGTAACTGAGAAGGTGTTTTCATGATTTATGTATAGAAGTAAAATAGTGTCTGCAAAATCTTGAGTAGAATACATATTGGTTAACCCCTGCTGAGGCAGTGGCAGCAGCAGAAACGCTGAGGGGGGATTGTTCAGGTGGGCCATGGTCCCCCACCACCCTTTGACATCACCACATCAATGCGTACCATAGCTGCACTGGCGGATTTAAGAGTCAGCAGTGTCAGCAGGCCGCTGACAGGGTCACCCTTAAAATATTGCTCCCTTAAGACACCCCTTATTCGGACTAAAGTACACATTGCGTCACGCTAAAAGAACCCCACCTTAAGCTGCTGACAGGGCCCTTTTCTTTAAATCCGCCACTTCATTGCTGCATGAGAATCTGATATAAAGTATTGAATATTGCTGAGATAAAGTGCAAGTGGCCCCTCCCTTTGAAAATCTTTCCGCTACCGCTGCCCCGAGGTCAATTGGTCGATTTGATTGGTTATTAATGAGGTAATATTGTGTAAATAACCAATAAGAGACATTGTAAGAAAAAAGATATTGGCCTGGAAATATTAATGTTATATCATGTAACAAGCCAATCAGAGACACTGAAAGAAAAGTAGTATAGATCTCTTGGGGTTATGTTCAGGTCATTTGACATAAACTGTTATTGTTAGTGTGCATGTGAAGCTATTTTATAGGGACATTGTTTAAAGGTACATTTCTTGTTCCTAGCACCTGGGTTTTGGTTTATGGTTCACTAGATATACCCGAAAAAGGGTTACTTCCAAAATTTCAGTTGATTCTGAAGGTTCGTTTTGATGTTGAGCAAATGTTTGTATCACGCTGCCCCTTTGGCCAGTGTTTTGTAATGGACACAGAATACAAAATTATAGATTTCTTCAAGAGTAGATTGAATTTGTACATGAGATTAGGTACACATTCTATACTTACGCCAACCGCCAATGGTTCAGATGATATAAAAATCTCAACTTCTGCCAGGTAAGTTGGGGAGACGAGGCTGTGGATCACGAAATGCCCCTTTAAAGGTCCATGGCCTGATTGCTAATAGCCTCGTCCCCACAACCCCAGATTTTACTGGAAGTGGTCGAAATTTTGGTATCAGAAGAGTGAAGAAAGCTACTATTTTTATCCCCCTGGCTTGAAAAGCAGAGGGGGATATTGCGAGGGTGCGCATGTCCGTATGTATGTGTATGTATGTGTGTTCCAGTTTGGTTAGGTTTTCGTTTTTCGCGTCTCTTTCGAAAAGTTTAAGTCCGATTTAAACCAGACTTGGGGGTGAAGGTGCAATAGGGGTTCCTTCATATGTTGTTGAGGTCAAAGGTCACATACCAAGGTCCCAAAGGTCAACGTGCCAAACTTAACCACCTTGGTGTATACTGCCATCTTGCAGGGGGGGGGTCGCGCAGGTGAGGTTAAGTGACGGCTATATTTTTTTACCCTGTGAAATTTAGGTCTAAAAGGAGGTTTGGTTTGGAAGTTATGTGTGAAAATGTACTCCAATTTGGTCTACCAATATTAATTTTACACAGTACTCTGTGGGGCTCACAAAGTCACGTTTCTAGCCCTCACATCAAAACAGATTGAAATATCGGTGAGAAACTTTAGAGATGGGGTTTTTGGGTGAAGGACATTCTATCAAGATGAAAACTTTAGATACTTAAATCGGACCATCCCCCTTTAATAATGACCAGAGTCTGGGAGCTATATGTTAATGACCTGAATGTTAACCCGTTCAAATGTATGGTCCATACTGTGCAACTTACATTTTGTAGAGAAGTTACCAATTATATGTTACCAATTATACATGTATATTTGATATTTAATTATTAAACTACATTCAATATTATAATGGATTTTATTAATGTGCAGTACATATCATATATGTATGTTATGCTAAGATTTTAGAAGGAAATTATTTTGTAAACCAGTGAACCATAGAACAAGGTCATTATTGCAATTGAAATTGTTGTAATTTTAATATTTGGAATTGGTTGGGCTCAGAAAGGTGTTGTCATGATGTTAAGTATTTCAAATTAAAAAAAAAAAGAAAAAAAATATTTCAAATACAGGCCAAGAAAAAAAAAGTTTGTCTCAGAAGACTGCACGCATTGTTTAAAATTGGTCTTATAGCACATTAAATTTTCTTTTTTTAAGTTGCTCAAAAAAGATTTTTTTTAAATTTGCAGAAAAAAATGAAAATTTGGCCATGAAGCAGCCGGAAAAATGAAAAAGTGGGTAAAAAATGCAATAAAAAAAGAAGAAAAAATCACGAATTTTGCATTAACATTTTTCTAAAAAAAGTGCATTTTGCATTTGCATATTTCACATTTCTTCTGAGACAAACTTTTTTTTTGGCCTTAAGTAACCTTAAAGAATTTTGACATCTAATTTATCTCCATTTTAAATCTCTTAAAATGCTGATTCTTTTCTATAATCTTTCTAGAAAAGGGTAGTTCATGATCTGTGTACAAAGAATTACCCTTCTTAATTATTATGTATACCTAATCTTAAGTACAGCTGTGAGTGAACCTTTGTAAAAAATGTTGTAATTTATGTCTGTGTTCAGGGTGGTTAAAGTGAGATCCAATTTCTGAGCGCAAATTTTACTTTCTTCCCTGAATTCTTCTGAATATATTTTTTATTTGTATTAATACTAACTGCATAAGGAGGGTTTCCTAGGGGCCCATTTTTTGTTTTTCAGCCGGCATTTTTTAACGCTGCAATATATTTGGTTTAATTTTTTTGTATTTGTCTAACCTTTAGTTGCGCTTGCATTGGTGAAAAAAAAATCAAATCCATCGTGTCGTTTTTGTATTAATTAGCATGGGTCCCTAGGAGCCTCCCCTTATGCACTAACGGAAGTGCCCATGACAAAAATGAAAAATCTTAAAGGTGCAACGAGAGATTTCAAAGAACAGGTGTTCCTAAAAAATGTGAAAATTCTTATTTTGGCACTAGTGGAAAGCTTTCTATCAAAACTATCCCCATCTGAAATGATTAAGCTGAGAAATGTTTCTTTGGTAAAAATTTGTGTATAGGAGCAAATACAAAATTCAGCCTATGTTTTACATTGAAATATAAGCAAATTAAAATCGTCTTTATTTCATTTTCTAAGACATTTTTTGTAGCCAAATACAAGGTAAGACATCTATTGAGTGTCTAATCTATATGAAATTACTATTATGACACAATATTTGTGTGCCTCAAAATCTCTCGTTGCACCTTTAATAGAGTTACTGTGATTATGATTTTCATAATGCATATGCCAAGTGACATAAACAAAGTAAATAATCAAAATTTCTTGCAAAGTATAGTCTAGGCCATTGGTGCCATAATATTTTATATACATCATGTAGCGGTTTACTGCAGAAACCTATGGTAAATTATACAAGTTACACTAACATTTGTTTGTGCTTAATATGGTAAATATAGTTCATTCTTCCCACTTAAGCAATCAGCCCAATCAAGGTGAAGCAATGCGGTAGAAAATGCAGAAACGGATTAGTGTCTTTTCGCACATTTTGACACAAAATGTAAAATCAATGTTTTGCCCCTATTTCTTACTGACCATTTTTTTCAGTATTTATTTCTTATTGTTATGTCTCTGAAGCCTTCTCACATGTGGGTGGGATTTCAATCTAAAAAAACTCCATTTAGGAAAATGTTTATATACCACCCCCCCTTATAAAAATAAAAAGGAAACCCCTTCCCACACCTTTGGCCATAGGGCGGTGCCTATCCCGTTTCCATAACCCAGGCCACGCGTCTGCCAAATGCAATGACAAGCTTCAGATGGGGTTGTCTTCTGGTAGCTCGTGTGTTTAACTTCCCCCCTTGCTACTCCTTCTTTACCTGCCCGCCGCGCCTGACAAGAGGCAGTAGGTCCCATTTTTAAAGTCTTTTGGTATGACCGGCCGTGGTTCGAACCACAACTACCTACTGTGACTCTCACCACTAAGCCACTAAGAAGTACAAACCCTCATGCAGTTAAGTGTTAAAGTTAAGTATAACTTAAAGAATAAGTCAAACACAGCCAAGGTAAAAAATAAGGTTATTATTTAGGTCTTTGAATAAAAAATGAATAACAATATTTTGTTTCACATAAAAGCCAGTTGTAAAAAAAATGAGTTGAAATAATAAAAATTGCCTGTTTTGCATCTTTTTTTTAGTTGCATGTGGCCAGAAATGTATTTTCCTCACTTTTATTTAGGTAAGCAAAAGTCATCTTATTTGTACTCAGAATTTTTGCACCAATTGTCTCGAGGGGGTATTTTCATGATCCACAATCTCATCCCCGACTTACCTTTTTGAAAGTTAAGATTTTTGTATTATCTGATCCATGAACCGTAGTAAGTGCCATTGGACTTATCTTACATGCAATTCCATCTGTAAGAATTAAGCAATTTTGGTCTGTTAATTATGGACGAATGATCATAGTGAACTAAAAATGGAAGGTGCTAGAAATGAAAATGCGGCCTTTAAAGGCTATACTTACCAAACATCAGAGGGGGTATTGATCTCCACAATGCATCAAGTTTTGGGAAATTTCACCTCAATAATGTCATGTTATACCACAAAGCATATGTACACATAAAAACGCGATTTTGGCACTCATTTAGGCCCACAATCAATTATAGCGGAGCGGCCGCGCCTTGAAAAGTGCTCTAGTTTTTGAGTTAACCTTAAAACCCCTCCCCACCGTACAACAAAACAAACCCCTTATTTGAAGGTAAAATATAATATTTAAGAACATGAGGTTTGTGGTTGAAATATTTGGTGGCAGGGAGGAATTCGATGCCGAAAAATGAAATTTGGGCTGTAAAATTAAGCGAAATTATTATTATTTGTTTATTTTTTTAAGGTAAAATATTACAATCTTATTTTATGGTATCCTTTTGTTGATATGGGTTTTTATACGTTGCATAAAGGGTTCAGGTAATTCTCATTGTGGGATACGTGATCAAAGGATGTCTTTTTTGGTAAAAAAGGTGATTTTTTGGGCTAAAATTCAAGACCTTATATATTGTATAAAACATAATCTATAATATAAATTGTCATAGATTGATATGTATTGCATCCTGATTAAAATTTGTTTTGCTAAAAAATTAATAATCTTGATATTCTTAAGTTTTTTAGCTCAAAACGTGATTTTTATTTACCCAAAAACACCCTGCCACCAAAGTTTTTGACCACAACCATCATTTTTTAAAATATTTTATTACTATCTTTCGAATAAGTGGTTGCGTTTTGTTGTACCGAGGGGATGGGTTTGTCGACAATTTTGCGGTCCAAATCCGCTCCACTATTAGTACTTAAAGGTGGCCACAGAGCTTTTAAGTCAACCACATTTCTTTGATATGTGTGATTTCATATAAACTAGACACTCAATATATTCCCTATCTTTTATTTGGCTACAGAAATAACTTAAAATAAAAACAACAGGCGATTTGTATATGCTTATATTTCAATAGAAACAAAGGCTGAATTTCCTATTTGCTCCTATAGGACATTAGAAACTTCACATTTTTTGTACCAAAGAAACAATTCTCAGCTTTTCAGATGGGATATTCTGATAGAAAGCGTTCAACCAGTGCAAACATCAGAATTTTCATTTGTTAGGGACATGTTATTTGAAATTCTCTCGTTTGCACCTTTAGTCAATTTTTAATCATGTCAAGTGTTGTGGTCCTTAAATTGAACACTTTTTGGCTGCCTGCCCTAAGGCAGGAAGACACATAGGGATCACTTTGTCCACTGTTGTTGTGATGTCTGTTGATGTCGTTCTTGTAAAAAAGGTTTAACATTTTAAAAATTCCCCCCCCCCCCCTTGTAATAATCCCTACTTTGATGATTTAAACCAACTTGGGTCACAGTGCAACATGCATCCACCATTTGTCGATGAGTTCAAAGGTCACCTATCATGTGAAAGGTCAGTGTGGGTCAAGTTTGAAATAGGCTGAAAATGTAAAATTGAGACCCATTTGAAAAGTTCAATTGGAACCAAACTGATCATAGGTGCACAAGTGACACCCCGCATTTGTTGATGCAGGTCAAAGGTCACATACAAGGTCAAAGGTCATGTTGGGTCAAGTTTATAAATCGGCCTGAAAGTTAAAATTGACCTCATTGAAAAGTGTCAATTGGAACCAAACTTGGTTTGTGGAGGATTCCATGCAAACGCTCATTTGTTGCATGAGGTCAAAGGTCACGCATCAAGGCCAGATGTCCCACACATCAATGTCAAATGTCATGTTAGGCCTACCATCACGAACCGGCGCCGCAGGCGCACAGCGGTCCGAGACCATGTAATTTTTTATACCCAGTAACTGACGCGTTTGGTACATTACATATAGGTCCATTACAATGTATTATAGGACTGGTCACTCTTCCTTTACATTTTTATTTTTTTAAAAATTTTAAGGAAAGTTAAAAAATTTGGGAATGGGGGACAAATTACTCTCTAAGTGGGATTCCCTTAAATAACACTAATCCAGTGAGTCGACGAAAGAGTCACAAATATTTGAAATTGCAAGAGTAGGCTTAATGTTAAGATAAGCTGTAGAAATCACCTAAGTTATTTTTTCCACACGAAAATGACCAGAAAAGGTAGGAACCTGCGTGTTCAAAGATATGATTTTTCCATCTCATAATGTGTTACAGTAGTAAGTGTCCGTATGGCACAGTAAGGCTGAAAATTCAGATGTTGTCCTTATTGGGTTGCTTATTGGGCTTATCACTTGTAAGTTATGTTAGAATACCTATATCTTCATACAACTTGCCAAAAATCTGATTCTGATTATTTTTTCGATCTTCGGATTTAGAAATTCACTGATAGTGCTTTAATTATTCGACCCACTAGCTTGCTTCTATGTGCCAGTTCTAGTTATGTTGTGTAGCTTGACAGGGTTACTAATAGCTGTATAACAAGAGGTGCAAATACTGGGGCACCTTGATTTCGGTACATTTGCCATTTAGGTGCTATAAAAACTACAATTTAATCGGTGGATAAACAATGGACGTCATTGTTTTTGTTGCCTTGACTACAGTTATTAGCATTGAATCATTGATATCCAATCTTCAGTATGTGGCAATATAAATTGTCCTCAATATGGCACCCTCCATATGAATTTGAACTACCTTAAAGGTCCCATGGCCCGATCGCTAATAGCCTCTTCCCCAGAAGCCTCATGATTTTACCGGAAGTGGCCAACATTTTGGATCAGAAGAAAGCTTCTATGTTTTCTCATTACCCTGTGAAATCTGAGAGCCAAAGGATGTTTGGTTTTGGATTATGAGCGAAATATGCGCCATTTTGTCCAATATTAAATTTTACAGTACTCTATGGGCTTATCAAATCACGTTTTTAGCTCTCGCCTCAAACGATTGATATATCGGCGCGAAACTTTACAGTGCAGGTTTTGGAGTGAAGGCCAGTCTATCAAGTTGAAAACTTATATCCTAAACTTGGGCCATCCCCCTTTAATCACTAGCTGCCATCATTTTTATCCCTCTGCCTTGGTTAGGTTTTTTGGTTTTTCCTTCGAAAGTTTAAAGATTGGGATTCAAGTGCAATAGGAGTTTCCTTCAGTGTAGATGTGTCAAAGGTCATGGAGCAAGGTCAAGGTCATCTGAGGTCATGTTTCCAGACTGCCAGGTTGCCGGTGGGGGGTGGCAGATAATCCTTACTTATACTTCATTCTAAATTTGAGCTTTTATTGTTAAACATCTTTCATGATTTGCAATACTAGTAATTTCTCAC
>JAMKCH010046537.1:0-12389 GCA_023653785.1 Ophioderma brevispina
CTAAAAAATGAAGGTTTTTTGTTTTTTGAAAATTTATAAATTTTCTCTAAAAAGAGGGGTCTTTGGGGTGACCGTGGGTAAAATTTTCACAAAATATGGGGTCTTTGGGTGAAGTTTTTAAAAAAAATTGGGGTCTTTGGTGACAAACGATCTGAAAAGGGGGGTCTTACAGATCTACATACGCGTGGCTTCCAAGATGGGAGTGCCCCCCCGCCTTGCGGGGGAAAGTCCAATATGTTTAACATGCCAGGCTTAAAAACTTTCTTTTATCATACCATGGGGATTTCCTGAGATTTTCCAACCTATATCAATACAATCCACAATATTATGGCATCATTAATAAACTATCCTATACTTCTAGTATAAAGAGTTTCCAGGCCGGTAAACGGTCATTTTTCATGTCAAAGTTTACTTTCCCGATCTCATCCTGAAACAATGGCCGTCACAATTGGAAAAGGGCGCTAATAGTACATATAGTTAATACATGCTGATATGTCTTATAATATCACTACTTTTGGGCGATGGTTCCTGTCTCTTGAACTGGTCCATATGGGGCGGCTAAAAGCTATTGTCTGTCGATATCTTAATTGTGATTTATAGTAGCTCGCCTTTTTTTGTGTCACAGGGTTTTTATTTTTGGTCTCCTAACTGTCCATATTTGTCTTAAATCCAAGATGGCCACCAAAATGAACCGCCAAAACCCAACTTAGTTAGATTTAAGCATATTAGCACATTTTTTGAAATAGCGCCCCCTATTTTCAAAATTTGATATTTTGCACACTATGTTGGTAATTGTCTAGAAAACCTACCCCTGCGAACGAGAATGGCCTCAAAAATGCGCATTTATCATAAAATGAAAGCGAATGTTTTGTAATTATAATGGGATCCTAGATGTAACGTACGAAGCCTGGAAATGCTTAGTTTTTATGTCCGCCCAAGATGAAATGGTGCCACCTTAAGAAAATGACCTCTAACTTGACTTGCCTCTAACAAAATGAAACAACTAAAGATGAGTCGTAGATACTACATGGCGGGATTTCCCGGCTATTTTCATATTGGAAGGGCCGTTTCCAGCTAGCAGCCGTTGAATTATTATCGGGATCCCCGATAATATTATTCTGAGTTACAAAAATCCTCTTTTGCGACACTAGACTTGTAGAGCGTATCATTCACAGGTATAGTTTACGTAGGCCATTACCAATGCAACCGTGTAAAATCTCAGTTTTTTTTAAATTGGGGGCGCTCTCAAAATAAGTGCTAAATATTGCTTGAAAATATCTCTAATGATTTTCTGTTAGATTTGCGGTGGTTTAGGCAAAAAGCCTGTAAGGCCAACTGACGTCCCCTAACCTAAAACATATACATGAATTCATGAATACACGTCAACCAGACAACTACTTAAGATTAACGTCTGAATGGTTTTGTCTTGCTTTATTTGAGAGGTACTTCCGAAAGAAAGCTATTAGTCATAGAAGTTCGTGTGACCGTACAGTTTAGTATGGACACATTTTTTTTTGCTGAAAATGATAGATTAGTGGTTGTATAATAAGAATCTGCCGGGTGCCACCGCCCCTGGCCATCTTGGAAGGCATTTGAGAAATCCAAGATGGGTGCGTCGCCATAAATGGTAATTACTATTCTACTCTATATTATCAAACGAGGAGTTACTAAATATACTATAGGATCCAATACACAAGTTTATGGCAGTTGTAACATTTAACAGGATTAAGTTATACTCCAAATTCCAAATGGTAAGCGAAATCCATCATTTTAAAATATGCCCCTAAACGTAAATACCTGCGATCAAATAAAACGTGCAGACGTCTGTTGTTGACACATAATGTATTTCTGATACTTTTAAAATTGTAATCATGACGTAATCATAATGGCAGCCCAAAACTGAATCATCGCTCTTCAAAAAGACATCGTATTTGCTGTTTATAGGGCATAATTATTTTTAAATTATTAGATTTGCTCCAGTTTGAATTTGGAGATAACTTAATGTTAAAGTGTCATGCATTTGTTCATTGGGTCCTGTAACTCCTAGTTTTGATAATATAGGGTTGAATATGATAATTCATCTATGGCGGACGCCTCTTGTGTTTCTCAAAATGCCCAATGGTGCCATGGTGGCACCCTGCAGATTCCTATTCACCACCATAAATCTATCATTTTCATGCAAAAAAAAAAAAATTTGGTCATATCAACTTTACTTCAGGCCCAGAACTTGGACCTATCTCACCCCCGACATATTGAATACCTCTGGATGCCAAAGCAGTTCTGTTTCTAGCTATTAAAAATAAAACGCATTTTTTGGTGTTGTGGATGAATATTGTGCATAGATGTAAAATCATTATTGAAATATTGAAGATTTTCAGAAACGTGCCTGTACACAAATAAACCAAGATATTAGTTTATACATATCATTATACACACAGAATATGATTTTCATAGAATAGTTGACGGGTATGACCATTACAATGACAATTGTTAGTTACTCGTAGTGTTTTTTTTTTTGCAATTTGAGTATTTTATCTACATAAAGATAGTGGCATGACCAGTTGAGGGCGAATTTTTTGTATAAAAATGATATTAAAGTTATAAGTTGAATATTGTAGACCACAAAGTCAACTTTTAGTACCACGTAAGATCCATACTGGACACACAAAAAAATATGTGGCAAAGACACCACTTTTAACAAATTTGTAATTCGTTGGTCGTTCGCCTCCTCTATATTAACAATTGTGTTGGTTACGATAATTATGTATTGTTGTATATGGTTTTTGATAATACATCTTTGCTATCACGTATCTACACACTGTTAAAAATATCTGTTATTTAACGGTAAAATACCATGAAATACCGGAATACCAGTTGCCGGTATTCTTCCGTTAAATAACAGCAACCGTAAAGATGAATTTGCCGTTATGATTGAAGAGAAGTTTGATGTTTTATCGATGTTTGTATGAAGAAAACACATATTTTGTGTTAAAGTCATTAGAATGCCCAAGACTCTTAAATGCAGTAAATTTACTTTCTACGATGCACCGTATTTTAACGGTAGAATACTGGCAGTTGGGATTCCGGTATTCTACCGTTATTTTTTTGTAACATTGCATGCATATGTCATGTAGTTAACCAATCACAATGAAGCAGTGCCTATTCAGCTATTTTATGGACTTTTAAATGATAATCAGTGCATGAAGTCTATTAATTAAATGTATCAGATTATTATTTTGAAAGATTTTAAACATTCAAAAAGCCAATTATTACCTGGTCCAGATAGTGAAAACAAGATCCTTTTCAATAACTTTATTCTCTTAAAATTAGCTCGAAGTAGCTCGAGACCATTGTCATAAGCTGGAATAACTTTGAAGATAATTCTTCAAATTCAAATGTATAAATCGATATTGAAGGAAGATTTAATTGAAGAATTAAACTAAGAAAACAATATTATAATAATTTCTTTTTCCAAGCTTAATAATCCCGTTTATACATAACGGTTATAAAGTTTTGAAACTGAACTGAATGACTTTGTGGACTGAGTAAGAACAATATCAAAGTTTCTTTAGAACAGTGTAATTTTGTGCAATAATGTTTATATACAAACAACTCTTATCCAAAATACTTATCTGTATCAAATTTGTTTTAAAACATATCATTGATCAAGGAAAGTTTAATCTGATCAAGTTGATTCTGTGCAATACATTCATGCAAAGAACTCTCATCCAAAATCTGCTTTAAATCAGTTTAAACGTGCTGTTGATTAATGAAAGTTTTTTTCGGATCCATTTCATTTTGTGCACACAATTGTAGAAAGACCTTTGTAGAAAGACAATTGTAGAAAGGCTTTTTATTGTTTTGGAAAGAAAGACAGAATGTTTTGTTATAATTTTAACATGCCAGTGTCACAATAAACCACTTTTAGGAAGAATATCATTGACTGTACTAGTGAGGTGTCTATTCATTTACCCAAAATGTAGTTTACTGTGTAAACTCCGTTGAAATGGGAGAAAAATGGATCAGCCGCGAAAATATTTCATATCTACCTCATTTCTTCACCAAATTCCTTCATTTTTTCAGCATAGAAAGCCGAAGATATGTAGATTACGAAAAGATCAACTGCTACACAGTTGAGTAAATAGATCATGGCTAAATTTTGTGCTTTTTCATGCACAAAATGTTTTGATCCACTCTGTATCTCATTTGATTTGATTTTTTTATAGTATTTAGTATC
Organism: Ophioderma brevispina; assembly: GCA_023653785.1. Lineage (NCBI taxonomy): Eukaryota > Metazoa > Echinodermata > Ophiuroidea > Amphilepidida > Ophiodermatidae > Ophioderma > Ophioderma brevispina. The sequence continues at coordinate 4,238 of JAMKCH010046537.1, forward strand.
AGTGAAACGGTCGTCCATTTTCCTAAGTTTACAGCGACACCTCATTTTAAAAAAAAAACCGCGTAATCCCTGGTTGTATAACTCTCCTTGCACGATAAGAAGGTCTCAAACAAAATGTGTCAAATTTGCCATTATTTGTCTCAAATAGAACAATCAGGTCCATCAGTTGCATTTGGCATTTTTTTGAGACCTAATCAAAGAAAAGAAGTGGTGACTCAGCCATGAAATAAGTGGATTGTACAAATGAGGTGTCATGTAAAGAGAAAAGAAATGACCTTTCATGATTTAGATAGTCAATAACTATTGAAAACAAACCTTAGTCAATCAGGAGGTCACGCCACCATGCGTTATGGTCTGTACACGAGAAGAAAATAAATTTTGTGTATTGACCTCAGTATCTGGTCGAAAACGCTCTGGAAGAATGTCCGGATTTGCGGTCAACACACCTGTATTCATTGTAAAATAATGTATTATTGTGAGGACTGTCAACTACATATCTAAGGTTGGTTCTAAGATGACGTGAAGGGTTTTGGGGGTAAACATCGAATCAAACGCAATGAATTTAAGTTTTGAAAAGAGGGTCTATGAAAGTTATAGTAGAAATCCAGCCAAATTTTAAAAGGTGCAGTCGTGCTTCCAGCAAAATTTTTGTTCAGGCCCCGCTAATAGACAAGATTAAATTATCATGCTGATATTCTTACTTATAATAGCAAACTATTGCGATGGTTCTGTCCTCTTGAAACTTGGTCCAATATGGGGTTAAAATCTATTGTCTGCAGAATTAATTCTTAATTGTATTTATAGTGCTCCCTGTTTTTTGTGTGTAACAGGGTTTTTATATTTTTGTCTGCTAAAGGGCCATAATTTGGCGTCAAATCCAAGATGGCCACCAAAATGACCGCCAAAACCAACTTAGTTATATTTAAAGCAATATTAGCACATTTTTGAATAGCGCCCATATTTTCAAATTTGATATTTTTGCACAGCAATGTTGGTAATGTCTAGAAGAAAACTACCCTGTGAACGAGAATGCTCACAAATGCGCATTTATCATAATGAGCGAGTTTTGGTTAATTAGAATTGGGATCCTAGAATTGTACTTAACGGCAGAGCGGAAATGATTAGTTTATGGCCCGCCCATGATGAAATAGGGCCACCTTAAAAATGCCTCTTAATTACTTGCCTGAACAATTGAAACAACTAATGGATGAGGTAGATACGTACATGGCGGTATATTTCTCGGCGTATTTCATATTGGAAGGCCGTTTCCAGCAGACCGTTTGAATTATTATAGGGGATCCCCGATATAATTATTCTAGTGACAAAATTCCTTCGTTGGACACTAGGACACATTGTAGAGCTTAATCATTCACAGGTATAGTTTTTATGTTTACTAGCAGTACCAATTGCAACCGTGAAAAATCTCAGTTTTTTTGTAAATGGGGCCGCTCTCAAAATAATGTGCTAATATTGCTTTAAAATAATTCCATAGTTTTCTGGTTGGATTTCGTGTCGGCTGGTTTTAGGCCCAAAAAAAGCCGTAACGGCCCGAATGGGACGTACCCTAACCTAAAAATATAAAATGATCGTGAACACGGCAAAACCAACAAATACTTAAGATTAACGTCTTAATGGTTTTTGCTTCTTTAATTTAGAGGTACCTGCAGAAAGAAGAAGATATTTAGTCAGGTAGAATAGTAGAATGTTCGTGGCCACTGGTGTGACCGGAAAGTTGAGTATGGACCCAAAAACTTTTGTTTGCTGAAAGAAATGCAAATGATTAGATTAGGGCTGGTGGGTAGGAATAAGAATCTGCGGGGTGCACCTGCACCTGCCATCTTGGGATTTGAGAAATCACCATCCAAGATGGTGTCGCCATAAAAATTGTTAAGTATCTAGTCTACTCTATATTATAAAAATATGGAGTTACTAAATAATAATAGGATCAATATAAAACAAGGTATGGCACTTGGAACATAACAGGATTACGTTATACTCCATAATTCAAAATGGAAGCGAACTCCCATCATTTTAAAATATATGCACTATAACAGTAAATACTGCGATAAAAATAAAACGGGAAGTACTTTGTTGTAACACACATAAATGTATTTCTGATTTACTTTAAAATTGGACCTGACGTCAATCATATGGAAGCAAAAAAACTGGTGAAAATCTTCAAACATTACATGTATGGGGCTGGGGTTGTGTTTTGTTTGGTTAATGGGTGTGTTTGTTGTTTTTAAGGGGCATAATTATTTTAAAATTTATTGATTGCTTCCATTTTGAATTTGGGTTATAACTTAATGTAAAAGTTACTTGTTCATTGGGTCCTTGTAACTCCATGTTTGTATCATATAGGGTTGTTTGAAAGATTGAATTATCATCTATGGCGACGGCATCTTGGATTTCTCAACATGCTCAAAGATGCAGGGGTTGCAACCCGGCAGATTCTTATTCTACACACCTAAATCCTCATTTTTTACAGCAACAAAAAAAAATTGTGTCCATACCAACTTTACTGGCAGGCCAGAAACTTGGGACCATATCTCCCCACTATATTGAATACCTCTGGAGGCCAAATCAGTTCTGTTTCTAGCTATTAAAAATAAACTGCATTTTTTGGTGTTTGTTGATGAAATTGTGCATAGATTCAAATCATTATTGAAATATTGAAGATTTTCAAAACGTGCCTGTACATAAATAAACCAGATATTATTTGTATACATATCATTATACACACAGAATATGATTTTCATAGAATAGTTGACGGGTATGACCATTACAATGACAATTGTTAGTTACTCGTAGTGTTTTTTTTTTTTTTGCAATTTGAGTATTTTATCTTACATCAAGATCAGTGGCATTGACCAGTTGAGGGCGAATTGTTTGATGAAAATATATTAAAGTATAAGTTGAATATTGTTAGACCACAAGTCAACTTTTAGTAACACGTAAGATCCATACGGGACACAAAAAAATATGTGGGCAACGACACCACTTTTAAACAATTTGTAATTCGTTGTCTTTCGCCTCCTCTATTTAACAATTTGTGGGGTGGTTACGATAATTATGTATTGTTGTATATTGTTTTGATTTATAAAACATATGCTTTCTAAACACATCTTTGCTATCACGTCATCTACCACTGGTTAAAAATATCTGTTATTTACGGTAAAATACATGAATACCGGAATACCGTTGCCGTATCTTCCGTTAAATACAGCACCGTAAGAATATTTGCCGTTATGATTGAAGAGAAGTTTGATGTTTGTATCGTGTTTGTCTTAGAAAACACATTTTGTGTTAAAGTCTTATAATGCCCAAGACTCTCTTAAATGCAGTAATTTACTTTACGATACACCGTATTTTAACGGTAGAATCTGGCAGTTGGGACTGCCGGTCTTCTACCGTTCTTTTTTGTAACATTGCATGCATTGTCATGTGTTAACCATCACAATGAAGCGTGGCCTATTCAGCTATTTTATGACTTTTTATTCTGTTTTGAGCATGATATCACCAAATCATCATTTTAACAATTCCTGCTATTTCATACTCTACCTGAACAGCTGAAAAGTAAATTTTGATACCCTTGTGAGACGACAAGACTGATGATTAATACCCTATATTGCAAGTCTCGAGACCAGCCCAGGCTAGATGTATTTTACCTTTTGTATTTTCTGCCTGCAAATAATACTAATAGTGAAGTCGACATTGTGGTATAGGTGGCCTCTGGGTAGATTGTCATGAACATGCGATTATGATATCAAAGTCTATCACATCGAATTTAACTGAAATTCTGGATTTGATTTTTTTTTTTATGTATATCTTGTGTAACCAAAAACAGAATGAAGTGCTGGATCACGAAGGGCACTTTAATTTATTTATTTTTTTTTTGACCCCATACCATATGATTTTGTATGTTTTTTGTGTCACCTGCTTACGCAGGAAGACGCTTGGGACCATTTGTCCACTGATGTTGCTAGTTGATGTCTGCTGTCGTGAAGGAAGTAACATATTTACCGTAACTTCTGTATGTTTTGATGGTTTAGACCAAACTTGCATTAAAGGAGCAACATAGAACGCTTCATTGTTTATGAGGTCAGGTCACATTCCCAAGTCACAGGTCATGCGAGGTCGGGTTGTGAAATAGGCTGACAATGTAATTGACCTCAAGTTGCATAGTTAGGTTCAATTGAACCAAACTTAAGTTATGTGTGCAGCATGGAGCCACATTTGTTGAAGCCAAGGTAGCATTCTAAGTTCCACAGGTCATGTGAGAGGGTGTAAATGTAGAATTGACTTCAATTTGGAAATGTTGACGTTCGTCGAAACCAAGCTCGTGTTTTAGGTGCAACATATCCCCTTTTTTTTGTTTCTGGGTCACAGGTCACTTGGCAAGGTCAAAGGTCATGTTAGGTTAAAGCTGTAGAATAGGCTGCAAATGTAACAATACTTTAATGAAAAGTTCAATTGTAGCTCAAACTTAGTTTCTAAAATTAAAAAAAATTGGCAGCCCTCATCTTTGAGGTCAATGTTTCGTATTCTGGGTAAAGGGTCATGGGAGGCCATTATTCGCAAACCGCAATGCAGGCAACACGTGCGGTCCGAGGACCGATTGTATTTTTGTATTTTTTTGCCTATATTTGGAAGTAGTAAAAAAAAAAAGTGTTTCGTGGTGCAACATCAAAATTAGAACTGTTGGGTATTTTGCATGTTAAGGGTCTCTTGTATAAGGTCTCATTCTAGTACCCATCACTATTGTCTCCTTCAGTACCTAATTTGTAGGTGAAATGTTTTAAGGGCCTTTTTAGGGGCCACGTACTTCATTTTTATTTTATTTCATATATTGTTTCAGTTTTTAATTGTATTAAGTATTTTTATATGTTACTTTATTCATAGGTAAAAATAAAGACAGAACTTCTTTTGCTGTATCGTGAAAAGGAAAACAAAGGTCTCGCCTTTTTTGTAACGCTGGTGGTTACCGACCAGAATACCCAGGGTTTCCTATTATACGCTTGCATTTTGAAGTAAACTCCTCAAACAAGTTTGTAAACTTTTTTGTTAGAGTTATACAGAGTGAATAAAAACTGCGGAAAAAACACAAACTTTGACTCTGACCTGTTTCCCAACTGGGAGGCAGTTGATGTGTTTCATGATCCGCATATGTTCGACTTTCTATTCTGAAAAACTGAAGGATTGGTGACAAAGGATGTACTATGACAATTCGGCGCAGATCCATTACCCCCCATTCCATGTAATTTACACAGTTAAGCTGGTTTTTTCAATTCAGTATTTTATCTGAATATGGTGACAATTCAATAATCAGATTCAGGGAATTAAATGATAATCAGTGCATGAAGTCTTAATTAAATTACATGTAAGATGTTTAAACATTCAAAAATCAATTATTACCTGGTCCAGATAGTGAAAACAAGATCCTTTTCAATAACTTTATTCCGCGTAAAAATTTAGCCTCCAAGTACTCGAGACCATTGTCATAAGCTGGAATAACTTTGCAGATAAATTCTTCAATTCAAATGTAAAACGATATTGAAAGGAAATTTAATTGAAAATTAATCTAAGAAAACAAAATTATAATAATTTTCTTTTTCAAGCTTACGAATCCCGTTTTATATATAGCGTTTATAAAGTTTTGACAACTGAACTGAAGGACTTTGTGGATGATTAAGAACAATATCACAGTTTCTTAGAATCATGTAATTTGTGCATAATTTTATATACAAACAACTCTTATCCAAAATACTATCTGTATCAACATTTGGTTTTTTAAAACCTATAAAAAACATTGATCAGGAAAGTTTTCACTGATCAAGTTGATTCTGTGCCATACATTCATGCAAAGAACTCTCATCCAAAATCTGCTTTAAATCAGTTTAAACGTGCTGTTGACATGAAAGTTTTTTTTTCTGATCATTTCATTTTGTTGCACACATTGTAGAACGACGTTGTAGAAAGACAATTGTAGAAAGGCTTGTTATTGTTTTTGGAAATAAAGAAAGAATGTTTGTTATAATTTTAACATTCCAGTGCCACAATAACCACTTTTAGGAAGAATATCATTGACTGTACTAGTGAGTGTATATTCATTTACCCAATGTGTATTTACCTGTGTAAAACCTTCCGTTGAAATGGGGTAAAAATGATCAGCCGCGAAAATATTTCATATCTACCTCATTTCTTTCACGCAAATTCCTTCTTTTTCAGCATATAAGTCGAAGATATTCAATTACGAAAAGATCACCTGCTACACAGTTGAGTAAATAAGATCATGGTCAAATGTTGTGCTTTTTCATGCACAAAATGTTTTGATCCATCTCGTTGTATCTTCATTTTGATTTGATTTTTTATAGTATTTATTCAGTGAAAAATCGGTCGTTCATTTTCCTCAGTTTACAGCGACACCTCATTTTAAAAAAACCCGCGTAAATCCATGGTTGTATACTCCCTCCTTGCAAGATAAAGAGGGTCGCATCAAACAAAATTTGTCAATTTCCATTATTTGTCTCGCAATAGAACAATCAGGTCCATCAGTATGAATTGGCATTTTGTTTGATACCTAATCAAAGAAGTGGTACTCAGCCATGGAATTAGTGGAATTTACAAATTAGGTTCATTGAAGAGAAAAGAATGACCTTTTCATTGATATTCAACACTATGAAACCAACCTTCAGTCAATCAGGAGGTCACGCCAACATGCGTTATTTTCTTGTACACGAGAAGGCAATAAATTTGCTGTGACCTCAGTAGCTGGTCGAAAACGCTCTGGAAAATGTCCTGATTTGAAGTCCAAAACACCTGAATTCATTGTAAAATAATTGTATTATTGTTGCGGAATGTCAACTACATATCTAAGTTGGTCTAATATGACGTGAAAGGGTTTTGGGGGTTAAAAACAACGAATCAAATGCAATGAATTTTAAGTTTTGAAAAAGCGTGGTCTCTGAAGTTATAGAAATCACAGCAAATTTTAAAGGTGCATCTCGTGATTCCAGCAATTTTTGTTTTATTCAGTGTTCACTAGATATCCCTGAGAAAAGCTTATTCACAAAGTTTGAGTTGATCCCGATCTTGCGGTTTTGTGTTATGAGCTTGTTATTGCTTGTTTCCTACAGTCCCATAGGCCACTGTGATGTAATTTCTACCCGTTTACGGACAGAAAATACAAAATTGCGAATTTCTTACAGATGCGACCGAATTTGCACGTAATTAAGGCTAACGGTTCGGACGATATAAAAATCTCAACTTTTTTGGGGTAAGTTGGGGGGACGAGGTTGTGGATCACGAAATGCCCCTTTAAAGCATCCAAATCATTAATTGAATTGTGTGCTACAAAAAGGTCTGTGTACATATTACTCTCTGTTTTAAGAAAGCGAAGCCCTCGGAAAATGTTTAACCTTACATTTTCTGGCATGGAATCACGGAATTGAATTCTCATATGCTATAACATGGGGCTTGATTTTCATAGATTTTAACTGCAGACGTGTGCAGGGAATGTGAACAATAGCAAGGTTATTTGCCTATTGTATTTGTGAAATCCCGTGTAAAATGACCCTGTCCAACAATTTTCGCTGTGAACAATAGTACTTGGGTAACCTGCCGACTAACTGACCTTCAAATAAAATGAGATGTAACTCAACAAAAAAGTTTCCAAACTTTTATGAGGAGTTTAGATACACTTGTGGTGGGGTCGTGGATGAAGACTTTTTTATTGTTCACCCGACGGTTGTCATGCCTTCGAAGAAATATGGTATTACTTACTTCGAAGTTCTGATCCTGAATTGACGGCATGAACACCTGAATCCTGAATTCGTTAAATTCCATACGGAATCCTCTACGATTGTTCTATAAGCATGATAAGATAAGCCTTACTATCGGAACCATCACGTCATTCGCGTGAAATGTTTGGTAGCAATGGATACGAAAATTTTGTTAACGTGGGTACATTTAAATTCACCAAATCCTTCCTTGATTTAATAGGTATATATCCCGCCATCATGAGAGGTACCAGACAGCGTTTCTGAACTTCCAACATAGTATCATACTCTATCTTGTTCCGCCAAGCGTAAGCAACTTCTTTTGAATCTCTTGTCCGGGAATACGGATCAACCTGTGGCCGATTTGTGTTATA
>JAMKCH010046538.1:0-11494 GCA_023653785.1 Ophioderma brevispina
AGTTGTTAATTATAATTTGGCAGCCATTTTGAAAACGTCTTCATTAGGAATAAATTTTAGTGAATATGACGCTCTATACAGTTGCCATCAACAAATATTGTAAAACACTGAAAAAAATGACCAAATTAAAAAAAAACATTTTTATGCAATTAAAACATCATTATAGGTGTTAATAGCATGCGGCGGGCCATTTTGAAAAGCCTCCCTCCTAGGATACATTTAAGTGGTGAATGTGACAGCTCCATCAGTTTACATAAACAAATATCAAAAACTAAAACTGGGTGGATTTCACCCCTTTTGTTTTGGCTGTAGAATTCATTTGAATTTATGAGGTCTAAACTTACATTGGCGGCCATTTTGAAATGCGTCCTCCATTAGGAATAATTTTAAGTGGTGAATGTGCCCGCTCTATACATTTGACATCAACAAAATATAGGAACCACGTAAAATGGACCATTTCACCCCATAAAATTCTAGAAACCGTCATTATATGGTTTTAAATGGCATTTTGGCGCCATTTTGAAAACCCCTCTAGCGAAAAAAGTGACGGGGTAGCAAAAGTCTAACCTCACTTTTTTGGTATGTCTAACGGTCTTATATTGGCTGTGAAAGAGTCACTTAGGGCAACTCTCTCACACGGGTCCCCACCCAGACATCCGACTAATGTTTTTTTCACCTACTTTTCATCTGTACATGTAACAGTTGTGACCCCTCTCTGTAGAGGCCGATGGCTTAACGTCCCCCCAAAATGACGGATGCTTCATGATTCATTTGCCCAATTCCAAGTGAACCATGGAGGAGAGCGTTTTTATGTTTTTATTCAATAGCTGGTATACAGATCACATCCAGGATTGAGTACCCGGATAAAACCCAGCAAGTGTTCCACCGGGATTCGAACCTGGTAAAATTTTGTGCCACAGGCAAGCACCCTAACCACTAGACCACTTCTCCCACAAAGTAATGCCAAAGCATTGACAAATGCTTAAGTCTAGTCTGGGATCAATAGCTGTTTAGATAACTCTAGCAAGAAGATTTCACTAGCTTCCCACAATGCATTGCTTCCATTGGAGGTTTTTGTACAGGTACTGATTGGGTCCCGTTAGTGATGAACCATGGCTCATTGACAGACTTGTCACAAACTTGCATTTTAGAGTGTTTCATCTCTAACGATCCCCATGGCAACCTGTACAACAAAATTCCATGGAACAATGGCATTGTGGGAAGCTACTGGTATCTTCTCTAACTCTAGCATCATTTAACAGATCAGGGTTTCACAAACTTTCAACTCTTTCACTCTCTTTTCCAATTATTACGTCTCTTCCAGATTCCGTCTTAGAATTTTTGAGCAAATACCCAGAGTTTTATACCTGACATGTGGCCATGCATGATGTCCATCTTAATTGGAAACATTCCCCCTTTGAAGTTTTCATCTAGTGTCTAACCATCACCCTAATATCGTTAATACGATTACAGATTTAAAATTGAAAATCGGTTCATTCCGATTTTTTCTGTGTATTTTTTTGGCGTTATCAATCGTCGTTTTTGGCAGCAAAGTTTCAGAAAGTAGCAGATCGATTTATACATCATCAGTATTCAACACAACATAGCTGTAGTGTATTGCTGGTGTCCATAACATGCTAAGAAGTTGTTTTCCTATGGTTACACAGCAGTGGTTTCAATAAATTCTTTACTGCTCATTATCGTCATAATCTGTCCATCAATGTCCGTAGCTTCAACTGTCTGTGCACACAGCGTACACCGTATGGTACCTCGAGAAGTCATAGGTCAAGGTTTCATTCCTGGAAATTGGCTTGGCGATTTTCATTTGCGCCTGGGAAACATGAACTCCGGTAACGTATTTTTTCTTATGCGATTTTAGGTACAAGTCCCTTTCTAAAAAATTGGTACTTAAAACTGTGTTTTTGATGCAGTTTTACCTTATCATAACACTTTGATCTCAGAAATTGAAAAAAATTTTTTACAAAAAATTTTTTACATTTCTGGATTTTTTGTTATTTATGGCCAAATCCAGAAATCCTGAAATTTTCTGGAAAAGTTGCATCTCTGATTGTCGCAATAGCAATACAACCGACATGTTTAACTGATTCCTTACCTTGATGTAGAATGTCTGTCAGCTGGCATGAATAGTAGAAGAAACCACTGCATCTTTGCCATCACCCGCCTGGAAGAAATCACTCAACAGCTGCTTCTCAACTTAAGTTCTTCCTTTTTAAATCAAGACCAAAAAAATAAACATAATGAAGCCAGTGTGTCTGTTTTAGTTGATGAAAATTTGCATGTGCAGCATGAGTAGCCACCTTTAAACTAGGGAGGCATATTGCAAATTGGAAAATCTTCACAGGCTGCATGATATTGCAACGTTGGCCATCAGCATGTGTTTATTATTTTTAACACAATTTTCTAATCTCTTGAAAAAAGGACAAACCCTTGTAGAGAAATGAGTTTTTTTTTGGAACAAAAGCTCTTCACATCATGGTTCCTGTGACAAATGAAGCATATTCATATACAATTCAGGTGGTAATATATTTATTTGATAGTGAACCAAAAAAACTAGAATTTCACGGTCCTCGGCTTTCGCGCTCGCTATATTCAAAGAATTAAGCTGTGGGCTCCAGACCTACCTTGTCATCATGGATGTGACATCAAGGCCTCCCATCACTACACCTGCGGAGCTGGCGGTCACTGACACTTGGTTCCAATTGAACTTCAACTTTTCACTGGAGGTCAATTTTACACTTTCTGTTTTGTCTTACAACTGAGCCTCACATTACCTTTGACCTTGGCATGTTGATTTTTGACCTCATCACAAATGAGGGATCCCAGGTTGCCCCTATGACTCAGTTTGGTTCCAATTGAACTTCAATTTTTCAATTGAGGTTCCATTTCTAAAAAACTTAACATTTTAGTTAAATACAACCCAGACACAGCTTTCAAAGTGGCCTTTGAACTTGGCATGTGACCATTGACTGCATCAACAAAAGAGAGATCCCATGTTGCACCTATGACTCGGTTTGAACTTCACTTTTAATTGAGTCAATTTTCAACTTATTTACAACTTGACCACCACATGACCTATGACCCCATCAACAAATGGGAGGGATCCTGTGTTGCACCTATTACTCAAGGTTTGGTTCCAAGTCAAATTCCAACGTTCAATTGTGTCATTTCAAAAAAAAAAAATTCAGTTTAGTGACACACATACACATGGCACAACCATTTCGTAAATGGCCCGCCAGCCTGCTGGTGGCCACAAAATCATATTGAAATTTTATTGTAGTCTTTGTTTGGTAACCTCAATTTAATCAAGCTCCCGGTACCGTCACTTCTCTATTGTCGGTACCCATGCTCGTTTCGTAGAATTTGTGAAAACACCACCCCTTTTCGTATTCTTGGTTTAAAACAATACCCCTTTTTTGTGCAAATCGCGAATATTTAGGGCTAAAATATACCCCCTTTTTTCGCGAATATGAATGCATTTTTAATTTATCACCCTTTTCAAACAAAACGGAACTCTGTAGAATACATTCAACAATAAAATACATGTTGATGACACAAAAGGTGCATGTGACCATGCGCAGATGACAAGAGGAAACTCTAAGAATACATAATAACCTATGGTCATAGCTAAAGATTGAGAATTTGATACTTTGTTGTTTAATCCATTGCAAAAATCACGGACAAAAACGGTCTCAATACGGGGTTTTCTGCGACCACCCACTGTACTACCCTTTTCAAATTTCGCGAACTTTGAAAATGACAATGTACCCTTTTTTTCTGATATCGTGAAAAATAAAATTCGCGAACTTGATTAAGGAAAACAGCCTTTTTTTCGCGATCCTACGAACGGCATGGGTACCCGGCAGTAAGAGGAGTGACGGTACCGGATCAAGCTCATATATACTCATCCAACCACAGAAAGCGTCAGGTCTGCAACATTAAAATTTGTGGTACTTGCAAATTGATAGCTTAATGTGAGTTCCACTCACTTGTGTCAACTGATTGTGGATGCATGAACCCACAATAGCCATGATTTCCCGCAGAGTTGTTGGTTCTGACTGTCAGCATACGCCAATGTCCCTGATGAGTGACGGGGTCAAATCCTGATAACCTGGATATCGCCGGATTTATTGCTGGAAACACTTCACCACATTCTTGGTGGGATCAGACGGTGAAGGCAACTGAGGCTCAACCCCTGATATCTGACCACCTGTAGCCAAGAGGTCAAGAGAAACTGTCAATGTGTATTATTTCCCCAGTATGTTATAATAAAATTTGTTGTTATGTCATGTTATATTGAATGGGTCAGTCCATAATTTTACCATAATGGATGCTGGTGTCAGCTGACTGCCCATCCACTATAAGTCATAAAGAACTACAAACTTGTATTGCCTTGATTTAGTTTTGATTGTTTTAATCACTATTTTTGTTCTGCTTTTATTATTTAACCCCCAGCACTACCTGCCGCTAAAATTAAGTAAAGTAAAGTGTCGTGCACGCGACGCCGTGCGCGGTTGCCCATCTCTCTGTCCATAGCATTTGGGCCAGAACTCCTCTTGTATTATTTTGCTGTGGGGGGTTCGCCACTCCTCCCAGACAGCTCGTCTGTTACCTTCCATCATTGGATAATGCTGGTACCCATTTAAAACCTGGGTGGAGAGGATAATGGGTAAAGCCACCTTACGCAACGGGCACAATACTTGGCGCCGTAGGGTTTGCAACCACTACCTTTTGGAGTGTGGGGCAAGCGCGCAATCCACTGGACCACACTTGCCCTCTGTTAATTGGCATCTAAGCACTATTTTAATTGGTTACTTGGATGGAAGATGATATCATAATAATGAGCAAGTCAGAGATACTGTAAGAGCACACCATTTTGATAGGATATTCAGAGGGTTCTCTCATGTTCTGTGCTGTAATGAACCAATCCGAGAGATAGGTGTAGTTTGCCAGGGGGTTAATTCACTGAGGACATAATGTCTAAAAAAACTTGACATAATGAAAAGGACCCTTACTGAACGCACTTCCCACTATTGGAAACATTTGGATGTTTACATTCTGTAAACAGTAAAAACAGGAAGAGTTCGGGGGGAGAAGGGGGGTGACGTTTTGGGCATTTCTGGAACAAGGATGCTGACATTACCTGCCAGCATTTTACAAACTTGAAAAGATTTTCATCAGCTCCATACCATTGCTATTGTATATGTGCTAATCCCGGTAATCCATCTTTCACTTGCCAGATCCATATCTAATTACTACAAGCCCTAAAGTACAATGCCTGAATCCCGGTCTGAATGCTTTTGAATTGTTGTCCCAAACATGCTAGATACCCTGTCCATTCTGTCAGGAAATGTGAACACCTTGTTTTTTCTGTTCCAGAAATTGCCACAAACTGCCACCTCCCCCTGGAACTATTCCTGTTTTTACATAATGTAAACATCCACAAAAAAAAAATTGTTTTTCAAACTCGTGGAAGTGATTTCAGTAAGGGTCCTTTTCATTCTCTCAATTTTTTTTTCATGCCATTATGTCCCTTTAAGGCTCACATTTATGACAATGATACCTACCTTTGTAGCTCCAGTCTAAATCCCCTGTTTTCTCTGTTTAAAATAAGGAAGTTAAGAAATCAAAAATGAGACCGGATTAACTTATAAATATAACGTATGTATTCTATGACATTTTGCCCCAGGACTCAACAATGCTTTTATTTTAGTGGGGTGTGAACTTCATACTTCGTGCATGGTTCCATCATGAAGGTGCAGCTCAAATACACTAATGTTACTCGCTTCATCTCAAGTTAAAAGTGATGGTCATTATTCACAGATTGTTTGAGTATTTTACTTGTGCCCCCCGTATTCATGTTTACATAAGTATCACAATTCCAAGGTCAGCATGTGCAGTTTTTAGGATGCTAAAACCGACACCAGAGTGACTCACCATCTCACTTGAGATTGAACATATTTATAGTTGTGTACTAGCAAAGCTTTGTGGGATGAGGAGAAGTAGCCTATGCTTAAAGATAGTGTTATAAAATGCTGCAAATAGGCAAAAAAAAAAAAAAAATTGTTGTGTTGCCCTCCCCAGCTTAAAATCGGGGGAAAATGTCGGTCGGATCGTTTTTTTTTTTTTTCATTTTTAAACTCAATATCTCCAGAAAGTGATTGCTATTCATGTAAAATCCAGCTAATTACGTAGAGGAGCATTCAATATCTATTAGAAAAATGTTTTCTTGTTAACTGACTTTAGTTTTGAAAAAAGTCTCTTCACTGTTGGTGTTTATTTTGACAATTTTAAACACGCCGAAATCCCAGGTTCCGCAGTACACTTGTGCTCAGATGCGCACCCCGACTGACATGGTCCATTCGGACTGACGGCGATTTGTACGGTGCCTAGTTGCAAGCTGCCATCCTTGTTAATGCCTCGCATACAAACTGCAAAAGTCTCCATTTTTAAATCGGAGTTGAACACAGCTGGAAACCACCTCGCAACCTTCAACGCTGTAACACTCAACGCGTAACTACCGTAGATTCCATCGTGATCGTGTTCATTAAATCACAATGTCTACGCCTGCAAGCATGTGCTACAAGTGTACCGCACAGCACGTGTGAAGTGTACTTGATGCCATATTTGATATTTTCGCTGCTTCAGAGAAGGAGAAATTTATTTTTTTCATTTATAAACTGTTTACTGGTGTTTTTTTCAAAATGTTCAATTTATATTTGTTTATAAAATTTTTTGGTACCATTGCACGTCAAAATTTTGTTTTAATTTAATATTAGTGTTTGTCGCATTGTACTCTGTATCATTGAGTGATATGGTAAGAGCTGGGAGTTACCGTTAATTTCCTATCCGTTTACCCGGTCTGTACTTCCTTTCGTTTAAACGTTTAAACGATCATAACAAGTTAATGACTGCCGACTTTGGCGCTTCCACGCAAATGCCATTCTTGCTCATAAATCGTTCGTATTCGGGTTACCCGGCTTTGCATTCAATCTTAAGTATCATCTTGAACCATAAAATGTTGTTTGACTTACCTATTTATTGTGTAATACAAAATAACGCAGTTGAATATCCAAAGATCCAAACGACGAATCACTGCGGAAGCTGCCCATTACGCTGCCATTTTACCTTTTTTGTAGATCCCTCTGTAAGTGTAAAGCACCGCATACTTGGGGCCGTGTTATGCGGTGTATCTGCCGAAGTCAACCCACGCACGCACAAGAACTTGTAAACGGGTGGATTTTCTTTTTCCGTAAAACGTCGGAAACCATTCTAGAGAAGCATTGGACCTGTTAACTTTACTTTTCACTGACGCGTGGTATATTTTTGGTGAAAAATTTGACTGCGCAATTAAAATAACTACTGAAAAAAATTTACTAGGTTGCTGACGTGGTAAACGTGTAGTGAATTTTCTAAACGTTTAGTGACACTTCCGTTTGTGTAAACGTGTACACCGTTTAAACGTCCCAGCACTAGTATATGGTCGGTAAATACGGCCAGCCCAACTAATGCCCAATTTTATTTTCCTTCGTGTTTCCGCACATTTTGATATTGCCACACCAATTTCATTCCCAATTCCCCTTGTCATTTCCAAGATAGTGAGTGTTTTGCCCGTGCAAGGAGTTTAATCCGAGCTACTCTTTGTGATTTTCCGTTTGGTTGGTGTTGTCAACATTTATCAACCGAAAAACAGGTAAAATAGACAAAATCAAGACTTCAAAAAAAAAAAAAAAAAAAAAATACCGACCCGGATTTTTCGGGATTTTGGGTCGGTCCCGCGGCACTGGCAACACAACAATTTTTTTTTGGCCTAAGTTACTAACAGATGTCCTTTATATGAAAAGGGTGCCCCTCGGCTTGCTTGAGATATTAAAATATTTCTATAAAAAAGAAAAAAATAGACCATCTGCAATGTCACCCTATCTTGGAAACTATTGGGTATAGATAATGTCTGACCAATGAGAATGTGCTTGAGCCTATTTTTTAGCACATTGAATGGAAAAAAATATTCAATTATGCATTAGCACTTTGTGAATTGAATTTGTAACATCTTAATAATATTTAAGGTATCAAGTATCCAATTAATTTCCAACAAAGGAATTTTTATCAATTTGTACTTTTCTTACGTAGCTACCAACATTGGGCAACCAATTCTGCCGATGCTCGACAACTTTTTCCCGCCAGGCACAAACTTCACCCGTCTTCTCAACAGAAACACTATCAAACTCAGCTATAGCTGTATGCCAAATGTCCACAACATCATATCCAGACACAATAATCAACTCTTGCAAAAAACTGAACCCACCCTGAAGAACAAAGACAGCAATGCCGCAATAGCAATGAGTGCCCATTGTCAAACAATGCCTTACTACAGGAGTGTATATCAGCCACCGTAACTAGACAAGACAACATGAAGAAGGAACCTATATTGACTCACAGATAACATTTTCACATCTAGATTCTCCCCTCACAATACACCTTCACCATGAAGAATGCAGCCTGCTACAGCTCTTAGTGACTATTTGTGGTCATTGATGACCTAAAAAAGTCAAATTCTCTATCAAATTGAGGATAGTGGCAAAGCAGAAACTTATTCAACCGCCCAGCAAAAAATGTAACTTAGTAACAGAGGAGAAAATACTTATAATCCACAAACCACATATGTCATCTTTGAACAAAAGGAATAGCTTGCTTCACTTGACGACATAGAAAGAAACACTTATTTAAACATCTAATTGTGCTTCCATATTGAGGTAAGTAGATGGTATGAAATCGCATAACAGATCGCGGGAACCAGCCGCGGCCAATGCAAGACGGCTAAACAGCCGGGCAAACAGACGGGCCAAACCGACGGACCTAAGGGACGGGCAGAAAGTCAACAGACGGACCTAATGGAACGGGCCAGAAAAGCCTAACAGAAACTGACCTAATGGACGGGCAAATGCCAAACAGACGGGCTAAACAAGACTGGGCAAAACGGACGGCAAAACAGACGGGCAGGCACTGGGCAGAACCACTCAACAGTCCCCCAAAGCATCACCATACCGACGAAAAAGACAAAAAGGGAAACCCTAAAGCACATACTTTCAATAAGTCATCAATAAAGTTGAACAACCTAGTAATTGCTTGATCCCGTACTTTCTATTCCAATCTGCAACTGACCATGCAAAACGCTGTTAGGCTTAAATACCAGTCGTTTTTGTGGTTAATTACTTCATGATTCACATGCCACAAGTGCGGCATATTGGGTTCTTGTTTTGGGGTTTTTTTTATCCACATTTTGCTTTTACATATGTTTATTTTCATTACATGCAAAAAAAAAAAAAGAAGAAATAACCGGGCCTCTTGGAAATAAGCCTTGTCAACATGGCTTTATGGATTATTCTTGTTTTTAAATAATTTTTTTGTTTGTTCGAAATGTTTGCATCATAGTATACTAATAATGTGGTTTCGTTTTGGTGCATCACAGCAGGTCTCTATATGCCCTTCAGACACCAAACTATCCGTAATCGGAATTATGATTTGTAATCTCTTATCTTTGTAACATAGTTTGGATATATTTGGTAAAGAAAGCTTAATACAATCACCATATTCGTATTCCCGTGGTCATTTGACTCTCGACTCGAATTTCACTCTCAAAAACGCTCGATTTTATACCAATGACTATTTTACAACCTATAAAAAGCGCTGTAATGTGAGGGAAACGGGTCTATTCAGTTGTACTCATCAAGTCAAGTGATTGTGGACTGTAAGAAAAAGTTGCAGATGCGAACCAATATTTTCTATTGGGGGAAGGTGAAACCACAATGTAATTTGGTGGGGGCGCATATCCCGCATCACCTTTAAAGGTGGACACGGAATACTGTTATACGTGGATTTATTAGTCTTGATCCTCATTTTTTTTGTGGGGGGGGGGGGAAAGGGATTTGGAATGAGGATCCTCTTTCACCACCCGTTAGTCAGTTACGGCCGCGTATTTGGTTTTAGGTAGACCTATATTACACTTTTACATATTGTGAACACCCGTTGTCAAGTGAAATCAGTTGTTTATTTTCAATTTGTCAATTAACCAGCCATCGTGTATACAAGTGAATCGCGGATTTATCTAACATTGCCGACAATGAACAAATTTGTCATCTCAGCTGTTGTCCCCTTCCAGTTTTGGACCACATCCACCCAAAGACCCCCATTTTTTTCTTATTCTGAGTTCACGTAGTAGTGTTTCTGTTTCGTAACAGCCCCGCGTCCATTGGCCAAAAAGCCGCGTCCATTGGCCAAACAACCGTTGGTCTATTTGTCCAGTCCGTTTAAAGGTTTTTGTATTATAATTTGTAAGTTACCATTTTATAGTCTGATTCATGGAAACGTCAATTTTTTATTCACACCTTCCCGAATATTAACATATAGATAATAAATATAATTATCTATAATTTAAATATAGTAGTGAAGAGCAAAGGTTGACTAATGCAAATAATGACGGCAATATTAGCGTAACCGGAAAGTATAAGCACGATTGATTACACTGTCCTACGAAATTAAAAATACTTTTTTTCTAGATTTTTTCTGTGACATAATGAAACCTCAGGGAACAAAGAATACCCATGCGTTCAATGAGCAAGAACGGAGGAGCCAGTACTGAGAATATTTTTTTTTATTTTAATGCTTTTCATTATATAGTGTATTTTTTATTTCGCATGTTTAGGAACTATAGGAAAAAATGCCCACTAGATTTTTAAAAAAACCTCGTTTTTAAAAAATCTATGACTTTTTTATCTCCCTGGCTGGAAATCAGAGGAGAATATTGCTAGGGTGCGCATGGTATGTATATCTGTAATGTATATGTGTGTGTTCCAGTTTGATTAGGTTTTTCGTTGTTTGCGTGTCTCCTTCGAAACTTTAAGTCCGATTTAAACGAGACTTGGGGTTCAAGGCGGACTCAGAGATTTGAAAATATATTTTGTGTATTTATGAAAAATAATCCCCTATAAACGAAAGATAAGTCACCTAAAATGCTCGTTCCAAAGTTTGGTATGTATCGGATTTTTTCGTTTTGATGCAGTAAACAGTTTTTGTATAGTAGAGAGTGGCATCGATAACCGTGTAATAACATAAAACACAATTCCGGATCGCGGAATTTGTTTTTATACAAAGTTTGTGAATTTTCTACAGGGTGAGTCAGAAAAAGTACAACCAAATGCCGAGGATTTTTTTATGAGAACATTAACGGAATTTACCAAATGAATTCATGTGTTAGATAGTCTGTCTGAAAAATAGACCAACTTAAAGAAAATGCAACGTTAAAAATGTAAGCTTATAATTATGTATTTCATTGCTGGCTATTTAAATCAGCTTAAT
Source organism: Ophioderma brevispina (assembly GCA_023653785.1). Lineage (NCBI taxonomy): Eukaryota > Metazoa > Echinodermata > Ophiuroidea > Amphilepidida > Ophiodermatidae > Ophioderma > Ophioderma brevispina. Next base: position 11,374 of record JAMKCH010046538.1, read on the forward strand.
TTACGCTCATTTCAACTGCAACTATCACTATCATCCTTAGAACATGGCGTATATTGTGTTTTAATATTATGTCAATTTGTTTTATTTACACAATACAACAACTCGAAACGGCACTCTTTAG
>JAMKCH010046539.1:0-61684 GCA_023653785.1 Ophioderma brevispina
TTATATTAAACATTGGATCACATAACATTAACTTTATTTTTATACATTTTCGTCAAAATCATTTTTAATTTTGGTCTCACCCATGGCCTCATCGAATGTCCAACCAATTTCGTCTTGGTCATTTAATTTCACATTTACCTCAGTCTATTTCGTCTCTTGTTGTGTCTTATAGGCCGTGGCTAAGAGTTAGACCTACAACATCAGCAAATTTAATCATCATCTAACCTATTGTCCTTTTATTTCTCTTTTTCACCTATGTTTCTTTCTTTCCCTCATTTGCCTTTTCATCTTTTTTTTAGCTTCTTTCACATCATTTATCTTTCTTTTTGTATCATTGTTTTTTATTTCTTTATCTTTTTATTTTCCTATCTCATCTGTATTCTTGTGCTTGGTATTTAAACAAAGGAAAGACGACAAAAATATGATAAATGTTGCTGATGTTACAGGCCTACGTTTTAGTCATGGCCTATACATACTGCACACGAGACTAACTATACTGAATTAAAAGTAAAAGACGACTTGCTTTGTCCCATTCTGAATGATACCATGGATACGACGAAATTAAATGTCTTGACGAAATTGCATGAAAATAAGTTACTTTGTTTTGATCAAATGTTTAATATAATTGACCAGACGAAATTGCTTTTAAACAAATGCACATTTCGGTGTTCATGGACAAAATACTTACGAGATATTAATTTAATGAAAAAAGTTTTTTTAAACTAATGGGAAAACCTATATTTGTACGCCGACCGTTATAATATTTTCCGTAATATTACGTTCTATGGTAACTTACTTGTGTAATGGTAAAAATACGAACTATGAAAATCGTTTACTTATAAAATGTATAACTAAACGTCGTAGTACGTCATCAAAAATGCAAAATCCTTATTTTCCCTATCATTTTTTAAAAATAGTTTTAAAAAAAACTCTTTCCTCCTTTTATTTTCGTTTAATTGTATTATCCATTTCTGCCACGTACGATATGTGTATGCTGAATAAATTGAATCAAATCATAAGGACCGCTGGTGCAGTACGGTGTAGTCAAGGTGGTGAAGCCATTTCACAACCAGTCGTATCCTTGCTTGGGCGCCTGACATTTTGAATATTGCACGGAATAATTTTAGTTTGGGGTGCTTGTATACACACATAAATGTCCATTCGATCCAAACAATCCGCCAAAATATCAGTGTTGGATGTTTGGGGTTGTATTGGGTGGTTAAATTTTGGTCTACCCACGGCCACACAACTAATGAAATGACACTCAGTCGTCTTTGATTTAAATAAACCGCCTCAATGAATGCATCTTTTCACCTAAGCGAGCATTGCATTATGTGAAAAAAAGAGTATCTGAGCCACAATGATCCAGGTGCACTAATTATTAAACCTAGCCACCTCTAACACATACTCAATTTGTATCACTACAGATTAGTTATATGCAAAGCGGCAAACACAGTATGTGGAAGAAGCGAGGCAGCCATTCTTTCTATTGTTGGTACTTTAATGTTTTCTTGTGGTCGGCAAACAATGCGAGACGAATGAATTTCTAGAGACGTATACGCTTTAACCCTCTCTATCTGTATATGAACCTCTTTGGTGTAGTGGCCCGGGTCCGTCACGAACCTCTCGTGCGTACCCTCGTGTATACTATACTCGAGTCGCGCTGATAATAGTAGCTGGGGAAAAGTTTTGGGTCATATCATTAGGTGAAATAGGGAAGAAGCATTTTAAACTATCCAGAAAGTCGCTTCACTACCTAACAATAGAAAGTGACTTTAGAGGAAAAGGGCCCAGGTACCAAAACTTAATTTTGTTTCTCCGTACTTTTCTGAATTGAATTTTGTACGTTATTAATGTACAATCGATTTATTAAAATCCTTCACATCGTATCTCACGCAAAAAAACGGTGTTTGTGTTTTTTTTTTGTTTAGGAAATATTAACGCCATTTTATAGTCACTGCAAATCTGTTAAGTGTTTTGGTTGCAATGTTTAAGATATGGCATTATAGAATTAAGGAATTAAAAATGATATTTTAAGAAAAAACAGGTGAACATGTAAAAAAATTTCTACTGAGCACTTTACACTGTATGATGTTTATACTGTTGGGTCTTTGTTCCTAAATGTACACTGATGACAAAGTAATAATTCCAATTCCCATTCCCCAAATTCTTTGACTAAAAGTTTAATTTAAGGGCGACGTAAATTACACGATCGTGTTTGCGTTTTTGTGTGTTTAGTGCATGTGTTCATTTTCAAATAAGGCCTCCAACATTCTTCACTATTGAACTAAGTTGGGACCATCTATGAGTGGCATTGACTAAATATTATTGAATTAGTTTAGGTAACGTAGTTAATGGAAGTAATGAGGATGCCTCCATATCACCTGGTAACAGCTCAAAAATCATGTTACCATCTTCAGTATTCAATAGCGCACCTGCCTTATACAGGTAAGTATTTCACATTTAGCGTACGTTACCTTACCAGTGACCCCTCTATGTTTTGACCACTGCAACGTGTAGCGCACAGTTTTAAGAATACACAGACTCGAGTTCTGCAAAGATTTAATTGTTGTGTCGCCTGCTCGCAAAAGCTCCCGCCGTAAAAAAGGACAAGGTGGTCCTATAATCAGCGCGAATCGAGTATAACTTCATCGAGTCCTACATACTAGACCTTTTCATACCATTGACAACACAGTGCTTTGGATAAGTTGAATCCACTCCGTCATGACATTATATGCACTTAGATTTACGATTTACGACTGAGTTTCGCGGAACGAAACGCCTGGAACGTATTCCCAAGTTTAGACTGTGTTACAGACCTGCGAAAGATACTATCTAACTTGATTAGCTGCGTGAGAGACAACATTTCAGTCTGGCCACAATAGGATGTGGTGTAAATGAAACTCAACCTCAAATATCTCTGGAAAACAAATGGGGGTTTCTATGGATGGTTGTGTTTTGGCCTCAGAGGGTCCGTTAACTATGTTTTGTTTTGAATATATGATCGTAATTGGGTCTGAACCTAAAAACCTAGTGATGAAATGGGAATGCTTTTAATCAGGTATTTGAGAGAACATGGGAAGAGTTCCAGAAAGAAGCTCCCCCAATTTTTCTTGAACCCCGGTTTTTTACATATTTGGAATGCTTAATACGTTCAAAAAATGTTTGATCCAGTGGCGTAACAGGCGGGGGGCAGGGGGCAGGGGGATGGTTTGCCCCCCTGACGACTTTGGCCGGGAAAAAATTGAAAAAATCATGCTAAATCAGTCACCGGTTTTTTAGCCCTCTGGACCTGGGACCGGGAAAAATTGGCCTTTTGACCCCCCTGGGGGAAAATTTTCCCACTTTTTTTGGGGGAAATTTTGCCCCCTCAGAGTGGGGCAGGCCCGTTACGACGTACGGCCACTGATTAATCACCCCAGAAGTGATAAGCCAAATACGCCGCTTTATGTAATGAGATGATGATTTATTACTTGCTGTCGTGGCACGCACAGAAGTCAAAGCATGGTTTGCTAATTGGGGAACGATTACGATAGCGCAAGTTCAAACAAGGTTCTGGTTTTCTTTTCTTTGCACCTGTTTTTGTCCAAGAAACCTAGAAACGTTCTCATTATGGATGGTCTACAACCGATCTAGTGAAATTTGGAGAGAATTGTATCCCAAAAAAATCTCCTCTGTCACTTTTAGGTGCTTTCAACATGGAAAGTGAACACGCAATCGCTAACGACGGGGCGCGTCCATTTTTCCCCACAATGCCTTTCGATATATTTTTCCAGTCTTGAGAATTTTTAAACACTGGTTTCAATTCATCACGCCAACGTTTTTTTTTTTCAATTTTTATAAAGAGGATTACGTACTTTATACCGGACCGGACCCGCCGTAGCGAACAAAACAAGTCTGAGGTTAAAGCCTAAGTCACACCATATAAGCAAGGTCAAACAGGGGTATTTTGTATGCCTTTGACAATGGACTGAATTTGTTATGAAGTATCGGAGGACAGCCCACGTTTGTTTCACAACAGGTTTCAGAGTGAGCCCAAAAAGTCAAAAGGTCCATCTAGATGTCACATTTGCAATTAGAAATGCCCTACCAAAATTTGTCAAAAATCTGCTTACATGAATCACGACAAACACAAATCTGTTTATCTTTGGTCAAATGTCACACACATATGTCAAAAGGTCACCACGGGACGGTGGATTCTCTAGTGGTTTGATGACCCCGGGGGGGGGGGGGGGTTCTCAACTTTGGTTTTGGGTAGGGACGTGTTGCCTTGCCGTGCTTCCGCGACTCTGGAAGTAGTACCCATAGCTAAAAATAAACCATTTTGTGGCCAAAAAAGGGACCCATAGCTATAAATACATAGTGCAAATTTTGGGGGCCAAATTTAACCCCGAATTTGCCATTTTTCCCAATCCAATTCTCCCACCGCAAAGTTGAGACATTTTAAGCAAATTTTGGACAATTTGGCTTCAGATTGAGGAAATTTGACTAATTTTTTTTTTTTCCAACATTTTTTAGAAACTTGTTTGGTTCCGATTGAGAAAACTGTGGGCAAGTTTCCAAAAAAAATTTTAGAAAATTTTGAAAAAACGACCCATTGCAATACCAAAATTGGCATGAAAAAAGGGGTCATTGATATACCAGAAGGCTGACAATGGGACCGATGTCTGTTGCACGTCCTGTATGGTCATTTGTGTGTTGAGAACCCCGCCCCCCCCGGGGTTTGACATCGGGCTTTGACATATGTGCAGATATTTATGCATGAAGGTATGGGAGGCTGACATTTGTTATTGGAGGCTTAACTCTTAAGAGACAGTTCAGCTCGAAATACAAAGTAGCGACGCGGGCGGGGGCGTATACAAAGTAATATAGAAGACAAGTATTATAAAGGCCCATGGTGTCTGAATTTAAGGAGGAGTTATACGAGAGAAAAATGGAATATGGAATACTACTGAACATAGGGAAAAAGGGATTATTAGAACACAATGCTGTTCTAGGAACCCCACAAGTTTCGGCCTGTTTTGCGTACATAGCTTGTAATGACAAATAGCTGCACACGAGATTGCAACTTATGAGTCAGTAATGTTTCCCAAAAAAGTTGTGGTCACAGATACAGTGCGGATTGCAAGAATTCCCCCCTCCACACCCGCCCCCTCCCCACAACACAACACTCACCACCCCGCCCCACACCAACACCCCTCCCCAACACCCCCACCCCCCTCCCCAACACCCACTCCCTCCCAACACCCCCCTCTCCCCCACCCCCCCCTACATCACCCCACCCCACCCGCGAGCCCCCCCCGCGCCCGCTCCCGCCCCCCCCCTCCCCCCCCTCCCCCCCCCTCCCCCCACACCGAGAAAAAAGCCCTCCCGCCCCCCCCACACCCCCCAGTGCCCACCCCCCTCCACCCGCCCCGAGATCCCCCCCCATGAGATCCCCCCCAGTCCAACCCGACTAAGGTATCCCGCCCCCCCCTCTCCCCCCTCCCCCTCCCCCCTCCGCTTCCCCTCCCAGGTCTCCCCCTCTCCCCCGCCTCCAGGAAAGCCCCACCACAGTACAGCACTCTCCGCCTAAGGAAGCCCGTGCCCACCCCCCCCTACCCGCCCCTCCCCCCCGAACCCCGCGCCCCCTCAAGCAGGTCACCCCCCCCCCCCTCTCCCCTGCCCCCCCCCCCCTCCCCTGACCTCTCCTGTCCCCCCCCGCCCTGGGCCTCCACTCCCTCCCCCCCCCCCTGACCCCGCCCCCCCCCCCAGGTTGGAAGGACGGAGAAGAGGGCGCCCCAACACCCGACCCCCCAGTCCCCCCCCCCCCCTGCAGTCCCTCCTCCCTCTTCCCCCCCCTCCTTCTCACCCCTCCCTTCCACTCCCCTCCTACCCTCCTCTTTTCCGTTGCCCCTCCCAATCCCCAACCCCTCGCTCCCCGAGCATAGGGACCTAACCCTCTCCCCAACCCTCCACCTGGCCCCCTCCCCAACACCCCACTGGGCCCTCCCCTTCCTCCTCCCAACACCCCACCTGCTCCATGTTGCATATTTTTGCATATCCAATGTACCCGTTTGCAAGCGATACAGCATTATGCATCTTTAATTAAGATCACCATTGCATCACGAAATGCCCTTTAATTTAATTGGCCTATTGGCCCACTTCACTTTGTACCTACTATGATTCACACAAAGATGTAATGGCAGACTAGTCTTCCATGTAGTGAAGAAGTTTTGGCTATCATAATGTCCCATTTCAAGAAACAATTACTCATATTTAATTACTTCATTTTTCATACCGAAGTAAGAAAGCCGCGCATATATCATGTACTTTCAATTGCAAAAAAAGATGCACACCAAGATAGGCCTTTCATGCAGTGAAGGAATTTTGCGTATCCTATGTGCCGTTTTTCAAAAAGATAGCAATTACGGCTGGTTTTTGCATATTATTAAGCTCATTTGCACTCACTTAATTTGCCCGAAATACAAACACCCAAAATCTAATCAGGTCACAGGTCCGAAAACTCTTTATTAGCCCACTTTCCTCCACCAGTTAATCATTATATGCCTTACGGAACTTTAGAAAAATTGTACACAAGAAGCCTTGCGGGAAAAATTTTGTAATTATGCCAAATTAGATACTTAATTAGCATATTTACGGCCACAATCTAATCAAGGTTCGAAAACTCATATGCCTGTTTGCGGATAACAAAATTCACCAAGGTTTAGCAATGCAAATACCAACTATGGAAAAGAAAATACCTTGATCCTTTTGCTTTTATATTATTCACACATTCTTTGCACATAATGTAGTGAATACTACTCATCAGCTCAAGGATTACCAATATGCACTGATATGGTTGTGTGTTTTCGGGGTTGGTTGGATCCAATTATGCTTTCGCCTATGTGTCACTTGTTTCATAAGAAAGAATTTTCCTTTCTCATTATCCTACCACAGGAAATTTAAGGCCGGGGAAATGTTTCCTTTTGATGTTATGAACATCAAAGAATAACCGCACATTTTTGAAGATCGGGCGCCCTCACAATGTTCAAAATTGATATTTTTTGCCACAGTTATTGTTTGGTAGTATTCATTGTCTAGGAAACTATCAACACCTGGCGAACGAGAATGCTCAAAAAATGCGTATTTATATCATAAATAATCGATTTTTGTAATTAGAATGGGAATCCCAGATTGGACTTATAACGGCAGAGCTGGAATGCTAAGTTTAATGTCTTGTCCATGATGAAATATGCCACTCAGAAAATTAACCTCTATAACTTGACTTGCCCTGAACCAATAAAACAACTATGGACACTGTAGACACGTACATGGCGCCTTTCCCCGGCTATTTCATATGGAAGGTCGTTTTCCAGCAGCCGTTGAATTATTTGGAGATCTCCGATATTAATTATTCCATTACCAAATTCCTTCGACACAAATATATTTTCGAGCCTAACCAGTCACAGGTATACTTTACTAACCAGTTACCAATGCAACCGTGTAAAAACTCAAACATTTTTTGAAAATTGTGCTTTTAATAAAATATTGCTTAATAAACAAAACCTTCCCAAATGTGGTGGGGTCGAACCATACTAAGCTCACTCACAGTGGTCCTGTGTATACATTTAGGCTCAAACTATACAAACCTGCTGTACAAATTTTTTTGGTGATAAGATTGTTGTATGGAGAACTTTTAACATCATATGAACAATTGGACCATGATTGGGTCAACCTACCTTTTTTAATATAAAAATAAAGGAAGGACAAAGAGGGAAAATATTAGAGTGGGCGGGGGGGTGAGGGCGGCCCTGGTCGAATTAGAGGAGGGATAGGTTAGGAACGAGGGGAGGGGAAAAGCGTAACAAGGGGTGAGGGTGTGTGCTGAATGGAGTTGGGAGCACGTGATTAAACGATATTAAGTGGAGACAATGAAGGGGGGAGGAAGAATAAATCACGTAAGTGAAGGTCATAAACCTTTGGGGTGGTACGGGGGGAGTCCTTAACTATATAGTTCGTTTAGGTGGGGGGAGTGGAAAATGAGATGAGGAAGGATGGAGTTGGCCACGTGGAAATGGAGGGGTGGGTAGGAAGTGTGGAGCGAGCTCGGTTGAGCCGGGGGGTAGTGGTGGGGTTTACGTCAGGGGGGGTGGCGGGGGAGTGAGGCGAAGGGAAGGGAGTGACGGAGAGAAGAAGGATGCCGTGCGGAAGGGAAAAATTCAGAAGGAGAGGGTAGGTGAACGTATGAACGAAGAGGTCTCTCCCGAGCCCCGCCCCGTGCTTACACCCTCCGGCAGCAAGATCACCGCCGGTGGCCACCTACAAAAATTATATAGCAGAATAGTAAGTCCCAATGCTCATTACCGGCCCAGTGAAACTTATAGGCCCAGGAAATGTTTCCTGGTTTTTTTCCTTTTGATTTGTATGAACAAAACTCTCCAAATGTCAGGTATAGTTTGGTGCAGTACCGCATGCGGACGTGCACTAAGCCTCTCACACTTCCGCAATGCGGCATGGTGGATGGGCACGTCCCATCTTTGGGTGACATGCATGTAAGGTGCCTGTTTAAGAAGAACCCCCCCCATTTTCAGCATCGCTGTCACCCGAAACACCCCACCCCTCCCCTCCCCAATACCCCAACTCTTCCCCCTCCCCACCCTCACCCTCCCTCTCCGCCTCTTCTGCCCTGTCCCCCTCCCTCGCTCTCTCGCCTCCCCAACACCCCACCCCTCACCCCCTTCCCCCCCCCCCCCCCAACCCTCCCACCACTCCCTCCCCCTTGCCCCCCTCCCCCACACGCGCCCCCCAGCAAAAGCCATCCCCTTCCCGCCCACCCCACCCCTCCCTACCCAATCCGACTTCCTCGACCGACCCATGTCCCCCCGTAAAGAGCCCCCCCCAAAGGCGCGTTGCCTTGCTCGTACCGCCCCGCCCACCCGTCCCTTCGCAGTAGACGCCCTGGCCGTTTCCTCGGGCGGTCCCGCCGTACGTGCCTGCCCTCACAGCGTGCAAACCCATCCCCCGCTTACCGCTCCTTGCGGCCCCAACCTATGCCCTCTGCTCGTATAACGGTCTAGTCTCCCCCCCTGAGAGGCTCCCCGCTTTATACGCGCGGCCTACCCACGGCCTAATAATCCCGCCCTTTTTCCCATCTTTCCTGTCCCCGCTCTCGCGGTACCCCCTCGCGCGCCAGGCGAAGCGTATTTCGTGTATCCCCCCCACGCTCGGTCCAAAAACAGAGAGTCCCCCACCCCCCCCCCTCCAGCCCGTTGCTGGGACCCCCCCCCGCCTCCCCCCTGCTGCCCCCTCGACCCTCTATTCAGCCGCCTAATTAGCCTCCTGTCACTCCGCCCTCAGACGATGCCCCCAAACATCACAACCCTCCTCCCCCGCCCAGTTGATCGTGTAATGTCGATTGCTCTTGTGTCTTTCACATTTCCTTCCTCCCGCTCTTTCATTTTGCACCACCCTAGGGGTCAAACATTTTGTGGGATATTAATCATGAAAAGTCCCCAACAAGAGCAAAACTAAGAAAGTTTTGGTGTAGCACCCCCCCCCAGTTAGAGTATGGCGGTAAAGCTTGGTATGTGTATATTTCACACTGACGAACAACACAACCTGAGCAAATTTGGCTGAATTGATCAAGTATGTGGCATTTAGTTTCAATTTGAAATCACATGAATGTGCCCCTGTTACTTTACTTTACATATGGGGTTTTTGGGTGAAGCATTCTATCAAGAATTTGATTTCAAACTTGAAAATTAAAGTGGTCATACAATCCCCTTCAATATTCTGAAATACTCTTTTAACATTATCCTGTGACACATTTATTCATTTTCCATAACATATTGGCTGGCCATTTTAGGGATTTATATGCAAAATTTTAAAAATTAAGGGTTTGAAACAATTGTTTCACAATCCCTTCTTTCCCCAAACGTGTGCCTAAAAATTGTGAGAATGACTCCAGATCTTAGCTTAAATATTGCCCATCCTCTCATTTTCTTTCCCCCAGTGGCTTTAACCTTCTTCCATCCACAGCTTTTTTTTTTTCGGGGGGGTGGGGACAAAAATGCTCCGGGGGTGGGCAAAGCTTATATTAAATTTGTTATACAGTATATTCCTGTGTGTTTTTCAATGTAATTGACACGTGTGGGCAGAAAATCACTGATTTCAACAGCTATTTGGGGAAAGGGGTAAGCTTCCTCCCTCTCCCTGGTTTCGCAAACTGATTTCCATAATTTTGGCGGGGCACATTCTCAGATTCATGCTATTAACTCTAATGAACAAGGGACATTATGCACTTTTAGTATTTTCCCCAAGATCGCAGTCTCGCTAAAGCCATACAATCCCCCAAATTTTCATAGATTTTTCCCAACCTTTTGTTCCTTTTTTTTTATTACCCTCCTTTTTTTTTTTTAAACTTTTGGTCCTTACAATGCCATGTTAAGGGGGAATACCTGCCTTGAAGTATATCGATTCCTCTTGATACATGGTGGAGCGGGGATCCTATCCCGCCCCCCCCACCCCCCTCTTTTACTTTTTTTGCCAAAAACCCTATTTTTCACAACCAATTTTGATGTAAAGGCTACAAAATGGGTGATTTTGTAATCACCAGACACTGTTGTAAAATTTAAAGCAATATTGGCAAACATTTTTTAAAGAAGCGCCCCCCCAATTTTCCAAATTGAATTTTTTTTGCACAGTTACGTTGGTAATTGTCTAGGAAAACTATTCCTGCGAACGAGAATGCTAAAAAATGCGTATTTTATCATGAAATAACCGCTTGGGATCCCAGATTGGACTTAACCCGTCGAGCTGGAAATGCTACTTTTTATGCATCCGTCCATGATGAAATTAGTGCCACCGCGCCGTCACAGCCGGGCGTGGGTGAACTCTCTCCGCCTCACCCATCCCAAACTTGACTTGCCAAACCAATAAAACAACTAAGGGATGAGCTTAGCGACGTGTACCAGGGGGCTATTTCCTGCTATTTCACATTGGCAGGCCGTTTCAAGCAGCCTTGAATTATTATCGGGATCCCGATAATACTTATATTCTAATTATAAAATGTCCTCATTTTGACACATAGACATTGTATAGCTTAACCATTCACATATTCACATGTATAGTTTACTAGCCAGTGTTACCAATGCCACCGTGTAAAAGCTCAAATTTTTGAAAAATTGGGGGTAGCTCTTCAAAAAATGAGCTAATATTGGCTGGGTTAAGGCCGACTCTGAGATTTCGAATATAACTTTTTGCATATTTAAATAAAAATAGTCAATTTGAAATCTTACAGACACTATCAGGATTTGAACAATATTTGAAATTTGCAGGAATAGCTTCAAAGTGAAGGTAAGTCTGTAGAATTCTCATAAGTTACTTTTCTAACTGAAGAATTGACAAAAAGGAAGAAAACGGCAGGGTTCCAAGAAAAACGATCCCATTCAATTACGTGTTGTAGTAAGTGTCCGAACGGACAGTAATGACTAAATTGTTCCGATGTCTGTCCTTACTAGGTGTGCTCTGGTCTTATAATTTGCAGGGTATTTTAGATACCTGTATCTTGTTACTACTGCAAAAATCTATTTTGAGGATTTTTCTTATTTAGCAATCACTGATAGGTTGTAAGATAGTCACCTAAATGCTAAAATCCAAGTTTTTAGAAGAATGAGTGTTTACTTTTTTGATGCAGTAAACATTTGTGGGGGGGGGGGGGGTAGTATAACATGGGGGCCATAGATACTGGGTATAACAAAATTTCTGGATCCAGGAATTTTAACAAAAAAAAAAAACAAGATATGATTTTCTATTTGAAGGACTTTGGATTTTGGACCTTAGATATTTCACACAGTGATTAGTCAATGACAAGCATTATGCACATGCAAAAAGCACAATTTGTTATGAAAATTAGGAGCTCATCGGTAATCTCCGATTCGGCCTTTAATAATATTGGTCCGACCAAAATGGGTACATTTCGTTCATAACATGCAAAACAGAACATCCTTTAGCCCTAAATTTCATCAAAGGGTAATGTAAAACAATAGCTTTCTTCTGATAACATGATTCGCTCTTCGTTCTTAAAAACTGTGCCATTATTGCTTTAAGATTGAGCCAGCATTAAACCAGCACATTTGTCTTAATACAAGAGTTTGATAATTCAATCACTATTGTTTTTCATATCCCGCTTGATCTCTGTGACCCCTCCCAGCCCGAAAATTCAAAGATTCTGGGATGCGACACTGAGGTCAAGCGGAATATGAACATTGTTGTTGCTTATTGTTACACAAGAAGTGCCTGATTATCGAACGTTGCTTATTGTACCAATGGTCCCAAGATGTTCCTCAAGACGTCCTCTTTCAATCCTTCAAAATCTTGAGTGGTCAAATATGTAGATAACCACAACCGGTGCACACCAGTGGTAACTTACTGTTCCTCAAGGACCAGTTTTGAAAATCATTTCACTAGAAGTTGGTCACACGCCCAAGTTTTTTAAATAACCCTGTTCATTGTCACTACTCAAACAGTGACATTTTCAACAGCTTAGTGAATTTTCTTTCTTAAAAGGTTCTTGTTCAGATTATGACTATAGTGTTCTCTACTTGATAGGAGAGACTGGCAATTGCACCTTGCCTCATCGAGTACTGTGGGAAACCAACTTGCAGTTTAATGGTAGAAGAATAATGCACATTGCAAAAACAGGTTATAGCTGGCTACTCTGAGTGAAGGTTGTACATCTCTTACAATTTACTACACGTATGGCACTTTATGGACACTAGAGTTAACTTGCCAATTTATGTGGAAATTTTTTTTTCAATGACATGTGCCGGTCTGTGGGAGCAAGTGCTGGGTCCATCGACCAACCTGCAAGTTTTAAACCCTGTGCAACGCCCTATTCAAGGCTGTGCGACTGTTGATGGTTAACCATTAAAAGGGCAGTTTGGGAATGAAATGAATTTGAGGGTTCAAATTCAAGACACTGAACAAAAAAAAAAACCGCCTTTCATCTGATACCAAATCGATACTTCCAACACTTCCGCGTAAATCAGAGGGTCCCAAGATTATCAGAACATTCACCTTTAAGGGTTAAATACCTGTGACATCAAAAGGGCATTGGTAGAAGTAGACGAGCACACATAATAACAGCCATTCTTAGACATCACATTTTTTTTCAATCATTGTAGTCATTTCAGACACCACATACACGCCATTCAGCAGTGTTTTCCAACCTGCTTATTAGAGATTGGCCTACCTTAAGCACACCCACCAAAATGTGTAACATTCCCTTATAATAATTTAAAATCAACCCATTACAATGCACAATAGTTTATCAACAACAGTTAAATGGAAATAGACCATTTCTTATAACCTAGTGTTAAGCTTGCTCTTGAAGATAAGTTATCAATTCTGTAAGATAAGTGTTAACTAGTGGAAGCCACTCATGAATTAGTTTCCAATTTGATAACAGATGTATCGTCTTTATTAACTAACGTGAGATACATTCACGCCTTCAAATCAAGACCAATTTATACGGACATGTTATTGACAGAGTACTCGATTTCATTTCCACTTCATTTTTTTTGACTTTTTTGAGGATAATACAGTGCATTATACACCACACATAAAGATTGAAAGGATAGTATGGGATTGGTTGGTTTGGCATGAAGGTTCCTCTACCTCTCTGCTTTTTGTTTTACCGCTGCCATATGAGGATTTTAATAACGCAATATCCCTGACACCTATGTACCTGATAAGAAGTTCGTACCCACTCAAAACTAAGTCTATTAAAAGTTCTGTTTTCAATCCAAATAAATACTCAGAAGTCTATACCAACGTTGTACTTGGTTGTCACTCCTGGATCATTTTTTGTTACTTAATATTATTACACAGTGGAAGTTGTACAAGAATATCAACTTGATATGTAAAACTGTGGGCATATATTGAAACCATTCTATGTGCCCTCTCCTGCATGGGAAGGTGTTATATTGTAATCGAGGATAAATCAAATACATTTTAGAGCAGAATTTTCGTGAAATACTTATACATTAAACCCATCACCAGTATATCTTCCCAGTACTGCTTGGTGTAAAAAGGTTGTGCCTCAAGTCATTACAAGTTCTTCTGAACGGGATCAGTTTTCAGCTTGCCCAATCAGTCTCAAAGCTCCGTTTTTATTTTATCAGGGATAAAGCTAATCCGTTTTGAGTGTCGGTTGCAAATGCAGGGATACCCCTAGTAGTCGTCAATATAATTGGCTGAATTACATTATACCATTTGCACCTAATTTTGTATCATGTGCTTTATTCTGTCAATGGAATAAAGCACATGGTACAAGGTAGGTGTAAAGGGTTTAGTATAATTATGCCAATCAACTCATGAAATATTTAAGCTGGTATTCTCAACCCATCCATGAGGATTATTTTTTCCCCCATTGAAAAAACTGAGTATGATCAATGAAAAGCCCATTCATAAGGACTAGCCCTGATTTACCGTAATTTTCAGAATACAAGCCGCACAGCGTACAAGCTGTATGGATTAAATCGCCAGATTGAGATTCAGACATTAACGTATAAGCCACACTGCCAGAAAATAAGCATCAAACACGACCAACTTTAGCTATCCCCAGTTCAGTTCAGATCCTTTGAAAAATACCAGCCAGTGTTTAACTCTCATTTAGTGCTGGTCAGAGAAACTTACTGGTTGCTCCAACATAGCGATTGCTGAGGCTAACCAGTAGCTTCAACTCAACTTCGGCTACTTATGCAAAACACTCAAAACTTAAATAAAATCCTCTAACTAGTCAAACATATCAATATCTTAGAAACTATCCTCTTTTTTTCAAAATACAATTCTTGGTAGCTCTGGAATCTGCTCTACAGATTTTCACCAGAGCTCCTCGCTTATCAACATTAATGTGGACCGGCTATCTTCCCCAGTTGCGATACCTGGCCATGGTTCTGTGACCCTCACACACACTGTGCACTGCCAATCTTGACCCACTGGTTTGTGGGGATGATACACGGTACCCCCAAACCCATCCGGGTCACCTGCACAGTGCACGTGTGTGTGAGATTTCAGCAGATGACCTCTAGGGATGATGCTGGAAAAGCTGACAACTGCTCCACTGAGAACTTCCAATACACGACTTCAGAACACTGATAAAGACCTTCACGTGGCCGTTTTGGTAGGATTAACAGTTTAGAATCATAGGCACTACTAATATTTTTTCCTGTGTTGTTAATTGTAATGTTGCACAGTTACATATTTTCAAAAAAACAGAAAAATCATTCAATCATTTCCTATGTAGGAACAACAGTAGTATTGTTACTTGTATACAAACAATCAACAAGTTCTCATATAATATTTACAAAAAAATTGACAAACGGAACCGACAAGGAAATAATAAGTGTGATTGGTGAACTGTAAATTGTGTGATCACATCAAGACGACGAGACGAAACAAAAGTGTTTGGCATATTCTCCTACAGGCACATATTGTACAGCAATTTGAAGCAAAATGTTATGTCATCGGCAATAACAGCATACTGTACAGTGATCAGATTAAGTTGGCAAGCATTATCAGCAGTATTACTGTATCAACTATATAATATCATGTGGTGTCATGTATACATATAAATACAAAGAGTGTTGCTTTCTTATATAATAATATATTTGTTTTGTCCATAATAAAGATAGGCTATTTAGGAGGGTGGGCAGTAGTTCCCCATTTTACAAGGTGCATTTTGTACAAATGACTCCATAACATTTTTGAGCTGTATACCTCTCAAAAATCGGTTCAATTTTCGCGTCATTTTTGATAATTTTTTTATTATTTTGTTGTCGATGGTGGATTAAAAACTGCTTCCGAATGAGACTAATTAGGAAGCACTTTCTGTGGATGGAACTTGTGGAAGCAGCCATTTTGAACCCTAGCAACCCGACCCTTGACCCCCAGAGGTCAATACCTTTGACCTCTAGAGGTTAACAAAATCTGCTAACCCTGCATTGCACACTTAGAACTTGCATTAAATCCTTCAGTTGCCACCCTTTTGACTATGCATAGCTTTTAACACAGGTTTTGTGAAGTATCTTGCACATAACAAAAAAAATCTGGCTGTTTTCTGTCACACATTTATATAAAATGGCATTTTTTAATCATTTTTTAAAAGTATTTTCTTCATGTTTCATCATACTGCCATGCAAAACAACACAAAACATTGGAAAATTGTTATCTCGTGAAAAATGTTATTACTTTTTAACGGTATGCACACATAAGTTTTGAAAGAATGAATAATTCAATGAATATATAATGAATAAAGGATTATTTAAGAAAACAAGGCAGAAATCAGATATACAAATTTGTCCTTAAAACTACAAAAGTGACGCACCCAGTAGGAAATTTCATACATGTATAATACGCCAGCCTACAAAGTACATGCCTCAATAAGAGGAGGGAAAATAATAACCATGGAAACAAAATCACCATGGTTACGGTACTAAGTTAGTTACAAATGAGACACTTTGGTTACTATGTTTGTTTTTTAAGTATCTACAACCATTTATGTGACCATTAGTCTCTTACACAGCTGCCTGCACTCCGCTAGAAACATTCCAATCGCGGCATTAATGTTTGAAAAGTTTAGAATAAAATCTATACAGAATCTTACAAAGACCCAACATCATATTGCAGTTTGTTAACACAAATTTGAATGACATACATTCTACCCCCCGACACAAATTTTATTTTGTTTATCGGATGGGAATGATTCTCTCGAAGTGCAGGTCTGCCATGTTGATTAATACAACTGCACTGTCATCTAATTTAATTAGACTTCTACTCAGTCATCTGTGGTGGAAGTCAAAGAAAACACGGGGCAGTGAAGTTCTTCAGTTTTTTTTAATCCCGAAGGTTAATTCATAATTTAAGACTGAATATGTAGCACCGTTTTGAAGAGAACATAATTACATTGCCTCGCACACAAGCCCTGTGAAGTTTGTCTGAGAATTGCAGGCATTTTTTTGCATTACATTGTTAACAGCAATTTGAACTGGATCATTCTCATGTTATAGGTACCCAACCCTTGCAACACCGTGATAGTTGAATTCCGAGCACATTCTAAACCTGCTTGGACGAGCATGCCGTTTTTCAAGTTTCTTTGGCAGTTTGACAAAATGAAAACATGGGTGAGTGTAGTTGGGTGATCCCTCTAACATAGAATATCAAATTTTTAGAAAAATTAGCAAAAAAAGGAAGCTACCCTTTTGAAAGCATGAATTGTACATCTGCACTAACAAGACCTCTAGCATTCTCATCTCAAGTGAACAAAGTTCACACACACATTAGTACTGAACATGCTGTGGTGTTTGCATTATACAAAATCTGTGCTAAATGAGATACCAAATCCTGGCAAGGACAACATCTTTTTGGCTGATATTCTCAAAGGGAGATTAACCGGGTTTAACTCTAAACCCAGGTTTATACAAAGTTAACCCTGGTTAAAACCAGGTTTAAACCAGGGATGGTCCTCCGTGAATGGACCTTTTTCTTTCAACATACCTGGAAGTGTTATTTAACGGGTGAGAAAATTCTCACGGATGGGCCATTCAAGCATCCTTAACAGTTAACTTGAAAGAAATAAGGTCCATTCATGCAGGACTAACCCTTAAACCTGGGTCTAAAGTTAGACTCCCTTTGAGAATATGAACCCTATTTAGTTTCCCAACATTATACTTGCTTTTACCATGATTATGTTAACTTCTTTCCCATGACACTCACATAGAAGGCCATAACTTCTAAAGGAATTAAAAGAACAATGCTTCTTTTTGCCAACTTACATTTAACACTGTACATTGAACTTTGGCAAAGGAAGCATCTTTCTTGACATGGGAAAAAGACATAAAAAACCACAACAAAACAAGTAAGAATGCTGGGAGCAAAATATTACATTTATTGCCATTTAAGGACCAATTACCATCTTGCTGTATTTTTGGTGCAATATTCCTAAAAGCTCTTACAAATTTCTAGACCGGATCTTGCCCCCTTTGTTTTTCAATGTCATGTGAAGGTCAAGTCATGGACATTTCGGATGGCACATCAACATCAAAAGACTGACCAACTGTATACGATTAATTTGGGACTGGATTAAATGCTAGATAACTCTTTTGTACGACCGAGACCAAACTTTTTGAAATTTGGTTAAGGGTCAGAGAACATTGACCAAATATGGAGTAAAATTGCTGTAAGATACTGTCAACTCCAAGTCAGGTCAGAGTCATTTTCCCTTCATAATGAATCGGTAATCATTCTCCTGTTTCCCATTCCTCCAAAACATGGCAAGTGGGTTAAAATCATCGCACCAACGCAAGTATGCAAGATGTTGCTCACTCCCCCAGTACAAAAATGTGAGAAGGGTAAATTGGCCAATGAACATCCAAATTCACCTCAGTCCAACAGAATTGGCCAAATGTTAAAAATGATACACGACACAAACACCGGCAGCAAAGTTCTTTTCCCATGTGTGAAAAATGTTTGCTTGTGCATGAGATTTTCAAAACACTGTATTACTAAGACTACACTGGTTTATTTTGTTGACTTCCAACAATTACTGTGTAAAACACAACCTGATACAGCTTTCTCGTCATCTTTGTCCTGTAGAAAAGAGTGTCCTGCCGTTGGATTGAAATTATCTACTTTTACCCTGGTTTGTTAAAGGCCATCATAATGAGGATTAATTTCAGGGGGTCTTGCAAAATCACGGAAGTCTACCGGTATCCTCCCTCGCACTGCAGCAAAAATAAATATAATTGCACTTCTCTACGTAAAGTTCTGAATTACTGAATTTTTTCAGCTATGATTGATGGAGTAATTTTGACAGTTAAATCACAAATGGACAAAAATCACACCGATTATGGAATACTAGTGTCACTCTCCGATTGTACTTTTCTTGTAATACACCTTTGTGTTTTATGGACACTCTTTTGCAAAGTACGACAACTCTATTGCATAATATTGTTTTGAATAAATAATGCCTTGATGATGCCCTCGAAAACTATCTACTCATTTACACTAGCTGAACTTTCATAGTCTCAACCCCACACGCCCATCCAATGACCCATATATACAGTGTACTTGGGTCATGAACTGTGCCTGGGAAATGAGGATATGAAATCTGCAGCGAGACAAGGTGCTTCAATGGAATGCACTGAAGTACAGTTGAACTTTTTCTTATAAATTAAAAACACTTGCAAGGAAAGCATACAATGTATACACAAAAAAAGACGGATGGGTTACATGGAGTTCAGTGGGAATTACAAAAATATTTAGGCCCTGTAGAAGTCTGAATTGGTATTGGAAATGAACTCGTTCAAAAATATACACACAGAAGAAAATGTTTACCAACCATGAATTGACACTTTGGAATATTACTTGGTGAAGTTTGACTTTCAGTACAAAAAATCTTGATCGTTCACTTATTGCATGTTGAAAATTTGTCTCTTAGCAAAAAATATGATGATGATACATTGGTTTTACACTGGTCTAAAAATACCTTGTGAAATACCGGACTACATTAGTATCCCCATTTATGCCCCACATTTTACATTTGTTTCTATTTTTTTCCCCAGACATATACACATCCCTGGCAATGTGCATACCTTGGATGAACATATCCGAAGGGACAAGAAACATTTTCTATCCTGACGGTCATGTCTGCCTCAGTTTGAATTTTGTTGGCAAAATTTATACAAATAGCATGTTTTAAGTTGAAAATTTTCTTTAAGTCAAGAGGATTTCAGTCATGACGCGAGATCATATAAGACCAAGCTAGAGTATAATGTTTTGCTCTATTCACAACCTTACACACACTATCTAATTTGGAATATTACATCCAAGTTTAATATCTCCCCATCAAAAAATACAGCAACATGTATTTGAGGCACAGATGACCCATATCACTTAACGCAAGCTGAATGCGAGTTTCGTATCCCTCTTGATATATACATCCCAGGTTGTGAAAACATTGTTTTGAATGCCTGATGAAACATTTTCCATGTCCACTCAGGTATTACTTTAAATTTGCAGAAAGCAAAAACTTTATAAAACATAATGTGAGAATTTTAGTACTTTCATCATGTTTGTTAAAAAGAAACCTTTGAAAATAAGCAATCTGTAAATTCCATGCAAAGTAACCTCAGAAACAGGCCTTATGGTTAACACAGCAGCTGCAAGGAAAATGAAAATAATCAAATAGCTAATGCAACGCAACTGCTCTAAAACAAAGATGATTTCTCAACTTATCTCTCCACGTGGAAAAAAATGGACAATGGTCCCAAATAGGTCGTCTGATTCGCCGAGTAAAGAACATGGTCCAGGTTATTAACTGACAAAATCAGCATGCATATAGAGCTTAAGGAGATGCCATGTAATTAGTGTGAGCAACACAAATAATCAACTTAAGTGACCTCTGAATGACCTTTGACCCCTACATAAATCCTTTATTTCAATACATAAGTACACTAAACAAATATGAACCTGATCACTGAACTATAGATATAGCAACTTTACACTTTGTGTCCATGCGCAACAAATGACCTTGAATTGACCTCTGACCTCCATATCACACATCAGTACCCCACATCAAGGCCCTTGTTTCAATGTAATTTATGCTTATAAGCATATCAAGTATGACCCTTATCTGTCACTGCACTAGGCCAAACTGTATACCACATACAAATAATGACCTGAAGTGACATTTGACCTTTACCCCACATAAAACAATTCTTTTAATACTAAAGCATACCAAGTATGAACCTGATCATCTCTGTACTAAAAAGCTAGATAATTTTTAACCAAATATATACTAAATGCACAATGGATTTATGCAAGCTCTTAGTGACCTATGACCTTCACATTTCCCCATAAGCCCTTGCTTCAATACATAAGCATACTAAATATCAATGGATGACTGCAATAAAATGCTACACACCAAAATGCTTTAGCACCTTTATACTAAAACCATGTGCCACATGCACAAACAACCTTAACTGACCTCAAAAGACCTTTGACCTCCACATCTTCACCTCACATGAGCCCCTGTTTCAATATATTAGAGCATACCAAGTATGAACCTAACCTGTCATTGCATTTTTTCAAAAAGCCAGAAAAAAATGACCTAACGTGTATACCAATCGTTTACATGCAACACGGACATACAAATCATGCTGCAATAAAGTCTCTGATTAAAATCAGACGACCTTAAAACAAACATCTCATCAGGCAAAATCCATCTTGGTTTTATGTATGATTTCTTTCGGTTTCTTTCCAATTTAACCCAAAATTAAGGTTCAAAAAGTCCGCTAAAGTCTAATCAGAATGCCGAGCACTATATTGTGGATCTATGTAGTTCCTGCCAAAACTCAAAATCTACACTATCTTTGAAAAGCCAAAGAAATACCGTACATTTTGAAGCTAAATGAAAAGTCTATTGAGATATATAGTTACCACTTCCCGTGGTAAATACTTAAGTCAATACCTTAAGTTTACAAAGTACAGCATTGTATGCTATGCTAAATTTCAGTTCCAGTCAATATCTTTTCATTTCACTTCAAACCTTAAATCATTACATTCAAATGTGGAACTCAAGCGTAATTTGAAATACCAAAATCATAGCGCCAGTTTAGTTTCATTATCCCATCCCCCCAATAACAGTGAATTTGGCAGTCCAAATTACCCGTTTCCACAGATGATTATTACACTATACAAGTACATAATTAAAGTTATTTCATGTTTTGTGAAATAACAGTGCTTACATCGCCTGCTCTTAAGTATAATGCAAAATATAATACAGCAGCAAATAATTGTCAACCCTGACCAATCTCATCCTTATGACACAGGGTTGCTATGTAGCCTGCAAGTCCAGGTACATGTTAGAATTTGCACCCTGGTGATAGTGATACATTTGCACCAATGATGCAAGTTCAATGAATACATGAAAGATACTGGTAAAGCCAAACTGGTCATCAGCATTTTGAATTCTCTTAAGGTCAACTTGGACATGAGCAAAATTCAATTGTGTGAGAATTTTGCAATGTGAAATTCATGTACCATATTCGTTCTAGTAAGTGCCCGTGCCTCTTAGCTCGTACCCTGTGACTTCACAACTTGCAAAAGGCAAATATTATTATTATTCACTTTAAGTTCAAAACACTCAAAATATTTCCATATACCTACTGAATGACAATGTGCAGGACATTTCGTCTTTAAATACCCTATCTGTAGAGTAAAATTCATATTTTTTTTTTAAAGTGAGGGTAAATAAATATATCCAAAAATATGTTAAATTTTCACATGCAAATGCCTTTAAGACTTAAGGCAATTTCATTTTTTAACTTGCATTAACGTTAACCATGGTCGCTATTTGCAACCAGGAAATAACGCAACCTGGCGAGAGTTTGTCAATAGATGGGGCACTAACGGGCAATCAGGTGGACATGGGCAGCATAGCTGTAATGAATGTTGTACAAATATTAACTGCCCACCCACTTTTTAATGCTCAGGGTGCTTAAAAAAACAAATATGGTAATGAAGCAAATGTTAACTGAAAAATGTTTTGAATATGCATGTGCACTTCCCAATACAGAACCTTGACAAATACTGGCAAAGACGTTCTCTTTAACAATATTTGTTCCCTGTGTCATTAACATGTGATTGTCACAAGTCGGCAATGGGGGAAAAATGGGGTACACAACTTAAACATGGTAGGTATCCACACACAATAAAAAGGACCTGTCACAAAGGATCACAACATTGTTGGAAACAGGCGAAATATTCACCCATAAAATGCTCTTTGTTTACTCCTTACCATTGGTAAATACAACCTTCCCTTAGTAAACATCAACATTCAATTTTTGTCACACACTATTAACATCAATGCTAGGATTTTCACCCCAAAGTTTCTGGAAGATAAATATTTTTGAGTCGTCGATTTTTTTTTCAAACGAATTGTAGACACACCCGTACATACAAACGGAGTTATTCAATTATTGTATTGGTTATAAAGCCATAGGGCCAGAAAATATATATCTTCTGACTATATATATATATTGACAAGAACAAATCACAACAAAGACAATTGCAATAATATAGAACATGCTTTCTGATAATATAAAGCCAAAAAATTAAAGCAAGAATATCTGACAAAATCTTTTATTTTTTCCTTTCAAAATTGTTAAAGATTATAATTTCAAAGCTACTGTACGACAGGAAGAAGGTAGAAGTGGCTTTGTTTTTATATATTTGAAAAAAAGTCATTGGCATGGTTAAAACAGGCAAATTCATCAAATGGAAATTGCCGCATTAAGTGCATTTTTCTCCTTAATTAAACATTCATTACCTTAATTATTATTACACTCAAGACTATTATAATGGCACATTAGTACTCTTAAGGAATGGATGAATACTGTTTACTGGCTAGCTAAAAAGTTTTTTTGTCAAGTCATGAAAAAAAATTGTGAAAACACAACAAATTGTTATATTTTTCCGTTTGGTTCAACCCCACTCCGTCTTCGGTTTCGACACTACTATTTCTTAGGCACTGGATAATCCCTTAGCTTTGTACATTGTAAGTCCAATTGTGTAAAAACAAGGAATTTTAATTGACTCAAGAGATTTCCCTTTGCATCCGCATATTTTGAGGAACGAATGAAAACAAAAACAATTGTAGTAAGTTTATAAATATATGCATTTTCAGTGTATATGCTTGGTCCAAGAGCACAATTTAAAATGGCCTGAAACGACCATTAACAATAAAAAAATAGCGTGTTTTAGGAATAACCTTTTTATATAGCAAAAGTCCTTTAAGTTTACCTTTTTTGTTTCCTAATGTTCAAATAGCATTTAAGTAGAAATTCCTGACAATTCAGGGGGGTAACCTTTAAACATGCTATTTTTTTTTTAATGGCCACAGCTCAGTGATCAGATCTTCGTGATACAGTTGGCAGCGTTGTATGATACATATTATATTACTCACCGATGTTTACATGAACCTCCAACTCTTAAACTGCACCAGTGTTTACTTTAAAATCAAAATCTTATTTCTCTTGCCAACTGAATAACGCACCGTTGAGTTTTAAAATAATACAAGGCTCTTTTTTCCCCAAACTAATGTTTTCAGTAATAACGAGGCCAAACATTGCATTACAATTAATTACCTTGTCCGAGAATACCAGGTATATCACATCCAGAAACACTGGTTCTTGTATTACGAGTTGAAGGCACAAATTTACACTGTATAATTGTTATGAAAAGACTGTTAGTAATAATTTTTTTTGGTTATTTTTGTTGTTTGAACTTTTTTTTTTTCGTTTTTTTTTGTTTCAACTACATATACAATGCACTGGTTTTTTTTTGACAAAGACAATAAAAATGGACAAATCTCTTCTCGTCTCACAACACACACACGCACCCTGAGGGCTCAACAAAATAACCCTATAAGCTAAACGCTTTTTTCAAATATAAACAACACCCTCTGTATCGTAAAACTAAACGCATATGAGTTCCATACCTGCAAATAAACAAAAGTGGATTGTAATACCGACGAGTACATAAAATAAAGCATGATATTGATAAACTGGAAACACAAAACAATTGGCTATATCAGCACAGGTTGAATTCTCATTTCTTTGTTGCATATAAATTCTCCAACTTTAACCTACTACGCACCCCTAACACAACGGTGCCCGTAGGGAGTTGCATGAAAAGGTGCCCAAGCTGCTGCAAATGGGAGTGCGTGGAACCGCTTAAGTTGACCGCACGCTTCCATCTACTTCAGCTAAGGTCAATACATAAAGAGGAATGCGTAAAATATGTTAAGTATTAATCAGACAATAAAGTACTGCACATAGGTTGGTGGACAGGAATAGTTTTTTTTCTTTTTTTTTCAAATATTTTTTTAAACATGTTATATCAATGGTCCATGGATATCAAGTCAAAAAAGCTAAATACATTATCTGTGTTTGCATTTCACTCACAATTATTTCTTTAGAATTCATGCGAAAAAATATTGACAAAATAACACCAACAAAAATTATTTTCTCATGCAAAAAAAGTGCAGCTTTAGCACATTATACAAAGCGGATGACATGGTTCTTTTATTCATTAAGAAGGCAATCATTTCAGTATGTAGGAGCTATGCATCTCACTTAATAATAATACATATATACGTTTTATCTGTTGACAAACAAGAGCAAAATCTAACTTTAAAAATTGTCACCGATGATTTGTTATCTGTAGTGTGTGTTGCAACATTATATTACAAATACAACATCATTGCATGAAATAACCTTAATAATAGAAAAAAGGGGCTTATTGTACATGCCCCTTTTTGGTGAACTTATAATTACAATCTTACACTACTTATAATACTCCCCGACCCATATCCCCAGATTGTTTTGTTTCTCTACCTTTCGTAGACATTCAACGGCAGCATACTGAAATTTTTGCATCGAATGAACTTTGTACATCTTCTCTCGTCAACTGTCTTGTTCCAATGGCAACTGTCTCTTAAAATCATAAACACTGTTTTGCAAGTGCTAATATTTGGTGGGTTGTTCTGATAAGATAATGGCACTTCCCTAAATAAGCACCCATCCCACTGTGACGTGACCCACCCAACCCCCCGACCCGCCCTTCACCCCCGCATTGACCCGTCCCGCTACGACCCCAGTAATGCATCAACCAATGTACTGCACTAAAATAAACTTATTACCCTGTTGCTCTTCACTGGCAGAGATACAAGGCATGGCATATAATCTTATTTTTATTTTATTTATTTTTGTAAAAAACTTATTTTTTTATATTTTTTTGTTGTTTTTTAAATCTTTTTTTTGTGATTTTTTTTTATATATCTATATATAATATATTACATCCGTCCCTGAAAATCAAAAACATTTTTATACCCATGGGTTCAATAGAAAGCTGCCAAGCGGGACTGGCTCACACAGTTCTTATTATTAGTTTTTTTTTAACATTTTTTATACTTTTTTTGTATTTTTTTGTGATTTTTTTCTATTTTATCATAAACATTCTGTCTTAAAAACTCTGAATTGCAATATTCATGATTTGGTTTATCATTTCATTTTTTTATACTTTTTCATTTTTTTGTAATTTTTTTGTGTTTTTTTTCCTTAATATTACTTTCAGCGAGCCATAAACAAAACAAAAACAACAACAAAAAACAACAGCTGGATATTTTCATCAACCTGCTTTCCCATTGTCAGCTGCTTAATGGGATTTTGGTTATGAATCCTGAGTCTGAATACTGCTGAATACAAAACCCCAATCCTCTCACTCACAAAATAAATTTTACCTCTAACCCAACCCCCTCCCCTTATTGGCTCCCACCCACTCCCCAAATGAACCGTTCCTACATATACAATTTTGATCAACAACTTGATTCAGCACACCCACACAGTGGATAGTTAAAAACGAAATTTCAGAACGAAAAAAATGACATACGACATAACATGGTACTCCATCTCATGAATTAGAAGGTAATAAGTGACGTTACGCCATTTTAATTCTCAAGAACAGTAACCCACCGTTATGCTTAATTTTTGCAAGCTATTGTACTGATAAAGAATTTCATCCCAATTTGAAAACACTCAGGATCATTACACTCCCCCTTTAAAAAGTAATAACTCCATGTTTTTCGTTTGATCACATAGCACAATCAGTCCCACAATTGGGGGGTGGAGAAACTCGCCCTAGTGCGCCCAACATCCGGGGTATCATCAGCTGCGTGGCCACCAAAGCAAGCTTCTCTCACAAATATAAACTCCTCTGGCACTCTCGCACAATTGTAACATTATTTGCATACACATTACATATTATTTTGTTTATTTCTTAACATTTGTCTTAAGACTACAAGTCAACAATGTAGGCACTGGTAAAATACTGTTCCCAACAAAAGTGCAGCTAGTAATGATGGCTGTACTTTTTTCATACTTAAATCATACAATTTTTTTAAAGGTTTTCCTAATTTTTATGACAAAGACATAGATACTAAATTGAGTCCACACTTCATTGTTGATTCTAATAAGAAAACACGCCTGCCTTAAAGGCAGAAAACAAGATAGTATTCAAAATACATGCTGTTTAGGCTATATACACCGTGTATGTAATTGAAGTGAAAGACAATCAACAGCCAATTTCAGTCGCCATTCAGCCATACACAACATACAAAAAAAAAAAGACCAAGAGCATCTCAACATCATCCTCCTTTGTAAAGTACTTTAATTCTACATTCTCACATAGGCAGCACAGAACTTTGGCTTCTGCAAATCAGTATACAGTGTGCAACCAGAGGCCAAAACTCCTCATTTTATCACATGAGCATATAGAACTGTTGAGTTAGGAGATGAGGTTGTGTTTGCTCAAAGTGAGGGGAGAAAAACACAATTCAACTTGGGAATTACAAATGATTATTTCAATTATTTTTTTAGTTTTTTTTTTTTGTTTGTTTCCCACAAGATGAATTGAATTTATAATATCACACGGATAAACCCGAAGGGAATTGCACTTGTAACTAATACACAATTGAATGAATGACTGAATTTTGTGCGGCACCATGTTTAACATTATTTTCAAATGAACAGAACAATAACAGAAAAAAAGGCGCCTTTTCGGGGACTACCTTTTTCTTTAAAAAATTTAAATACACTTTTCTCCATTTTCTTAGTCAAATCGATGCAAACAACAAGAACAAAAAATAAAAGATGCACCATTCCGTATCTTCTGGCGGCCTCCAGGCCTCGCCCAAATAGTTGCAAAAATATGTGCCACACGCCTCTGTCTATTTAGTACATGTTGGTTTCAGAATGCACGCGCTCCACACAGCAGCTGGACGTCTCCTTGTCGCTTCTCGTTGCGTATATTCCAGTCCGGTATCAGTACGTAGTCCACTTTGGCTTGAGTTAAAAAGATTCAACATCTTTTTGCGCTTTTTTTTTATAATTTTTTTTTTCAAAAGTTTTGGTGGAAGTCCGAAGGTGAATTCAGCTGATTGTTTCTGTGTCAGGCATAGCATCTTTGCCTTTTTTTTGTTTATTATAATATAGTACACACACACTGCATAACATACTCAAAATAGCAAAAGAATAGATAATATTTCTTTGCATGGTGTTTTCCTCTGTAGAATCCAGTTGGCACACAAATTTTCAGTATGAAGTTGTGACATTTCACTGCTGTACAAAATTGTCCATTGCCCGTTTTTTTTTTTAGTTTTTTTTCAATAGTATTCAAGTCTTGCTCTGGGTACATACGTGTGATAAAAATGAGCACTTCCAAGTACAGTTTCCATATAGTACAATAGCTTTATTTCCATGGTACATTGTGGGTATTGGTGGTGGAAATGAAGAGAATGTGGGAATACTATTCAAATTGCCTGCCCGACGGTCCACTGTGGCATTGTTTCGCACAGATCGTTTTGTTTGCGAAGGTAGAAAAGAATCTCATTGCACATTATAAACAGCATTCCTAACTGCATACATACAAGTTGTTTTTTATTTTGCATCATATCCGACGGGGATCCGTCTCCCCGTCGCTCTTCTTTCGTAAAATCTCTACGCTCTCTTCTTCTCATCTGCAGTGAGTCTCTGAGCATAGGTCACATGATGACTCATGTGATAAGTCACATGACAGTCACAAAGGCTTTAATCAATACAAAGGTGAAGTTAAATAAGAGTGCCATGCTCATCAGCTGACTCAGTTTAGTAGCTTCTTTTTGATTATTTTTACACGTAATTAATCATACATATATTGCTGATTCTTGCCCGCTTAACGGGGTTAAGAGATCAATTCATGTGCACATGTACATTACAAACATATCTTGCTTGAGTAGTAGAGTAGGAAGAATTTCAAGACAAAATTTGTTTACATGGATCCCTCGCTGAGGAGGTTTCCTGGCAGGAAACCGATAGAAGATGCATTGGTGGTGTCGCCGTCGTCAGCGGCTCCCCATCCAATATTATTGGACGTACCTGTCGACCACATCTGGCTTCCTGGCAGGCTGGGGATGGAGGAGCTCACGGCGCCATTCCACTGACTGCTACTGCTGTACTTGCCGACGCCCTGGGACCAGCCGCCAGAGCTGGACTGAGTGCGGTCCTTGAAGCGAGCCATATCGCCCGCTGTGGCAAAGTCGACGATGATGGTGGTGTTGCCGAGGACACAGCTATGCAGGGTGCGCTGTGCTTTCATGGCCTCGTCTGGAGTGCGGTAGGCAATGAGGGCGGTGCCCTGGCTCAGGTTGAGATGGAAGTGCTCCAGAGGACCGTGCTGGTTGCACAGCAGACGCAAGGTGGAGCCATCAATCTATCGGGAAACAAGAAACATTAAAGATGGTCACAATCTTCGGGTCTATGTAGAGGTTTGATGCCTACTGATGTAACGCTTAACACGCATACTTATCCGTTTTCCAATGTGGAGTCTCATTACACAAATTAATCTTACTGCAAGGGGAAAAAAAAAACAGTTTTTATTTCTCCAAATTGCTTTTTTTTAATTGACCTTCAATATTCATCATTTCACATTTTTGTAACAGAGTTAACCACAACCAAAGGAAAATCAAACTATGAAGAATACTGTGAATTGAAATGAGCTTTTTATGAGGTCATACAAATAGTTCCCTCCCATGAAGGGACCCATTTCTACAAATACAGTTCAGAAATAGCACTAATATTTTATTGATTTAAACGGGATGGCCCGATTGTGGAAGGTTTATTTGATTTGGATGATATTGACCAAAAACCTGTAAGTTTGCCACCAGTATTTATTCTCATTTGATGTGAGAGCTAAAGTGATTTGTAAGCCCCATAGAGTACTGTGTAAAATTAATTTAATTGACCAAAATTGGGAGTAGTTTTTTGCTCATATAAATCCAAACCAAAATCTTTTTGAGCCATAAGCATTTACAGGGTAATGAGCAAAATAGTAGCTTTCTTTGAACACCAAATACTCTGACCACTTCAACTCACTAAAATTTGGGGGTCCTGTGGACAAGGCTTATAGAATGTGCCATATCCATTTATTATGAGCAAAACATTCCATGTTGGCAGATGAAAAAATAGGTCAATACTATTCCTTTTAGCCCGCAGACTTAAACTGGGGAGTAAGTTAAGGGTAGTGGCTCAACCCTGGTGCTGTGGTTTTACACGAATTCCTGATTTTTTTGCCACCATTTTAAAACCACCCAACTGGTTCTATAGTTACAAAACAAAGATTATCCACTGTCAGAAATACTGAGCTGATTTTTTGCATGATTTTTTAAACAGTATTTGACCATTTAAAGTCACAAAAACCGTGGTCTAAACGGAGGGAATTTAAGCACATCCCGCCGTCAGGCGCAAGGCGCCCCCATCGCGTTAGCGCGGTGAATGTTTAGCATGCGTAATGAAGCGGGCGCGTGTTTTAATACTTTTGCTGCGTACGCCATCGTGGAGAAAGAAAAATTAATATTTGAAAATGTAAAACAAAGCGCTAATTAGACCAGATGATGAAATTTCAATTTCTTCTAAGTTCTGGACGTTAGTTAGAGACAAAAATATGTTTGAGTCAATAGTGCAAAAGATGTATTTTGATCACTTGCACAACATACTCAATTTTGAAGTTCAAAGATAAAGTTATTTGAGAAAGAGGGACAGCTTGAAATGGCCGTTGAAAGTCACTTTTTACTAAAACACTGGAGTTCACAATGTTCAATTTTCGAAAATGGGCAAATTTTCAGGGACAAGAGAACTCCAAAAAAAATACCGAAGTGTGTAAAGGTAAGGTTTAACTTTCCTACGATAGCAATTGGTCTTATCCAGGGACTTTCTCAATTTTTCAGTTTCGAGTTCTAAATAAAGATATTTCCAATATATACTCAAATTTGGAAAAAGAAAAGTAAAAATCACACTTTTTGACATTTTCCTTATTTCGAAAAGTAAGTTCTATTTTTTTAAAAATGAAAAAAAAAAAACCGTCCCTTAGACAAATTGTCTTGTTTCTAAAATAAATAAAGAAATCATGAAAAATTCAAATTGTTTTTGTTATGCTGTCTGAAAATTTGGGGTAAAATCGTGTTTTTTTAGTATTTTTTCTCCAAATACGGAAAAGTTTTACATTAATTTGATGCCATCATCGGGTTCATCGTCCAAGTTCTTTTAAAATGGTATAATTTTAAATACAATAATCAAATATTTGCAAAGTTACAAACCAAAATTAGATACGCGGAAACTCAGTTCCACCCTGCCATTAACTGGGAGTAGTAAAACCCAAGTTTTAAATCCGGTTTTGTCCCTGTCAACGGGTGGTAGCCGGATACACCTCACACTCAGCAATACTGCCTTGTGAGAATTTATTGGAGCAAAAAGATAGCCTTTGGGCAACCCTGCCCACCACACAAGGCAGCATGTGCTGGATGGCTGCCAAGCTCTCCAGAGCTGACGCCCTTGTAGGTAGATCATCTTTTTCATTCTACCAGGGTAACCAGCTACCCTCCTCATCAGATTTCCTTAGAAAATTGATGGGGGGGGTGACGGTTTAGCCGCCGACAACTCGGCCCTGGGACAGGTAGTACTGGTTACCAGGATACCAGTAGCAGGCCCTAAATAAAAAGGAAACCTGACCTGACCTGAAGTAAAAAAATGAAATTCAATCATTTTTTGGGAAGGCCCACAACCCTGCATGTTTAGTTGATTTTAATTTTTTTACTCTGTAAAAACAAACAAGCTTGCAGACTTATACAGAGATTTTCAGAATTTGCCAGTTGCCATTTTCAGATATTACCCTTTTGTTGGGCATAAAAAGTTTGTTCGCTGTGACGAAAGAAAAATATTAGGGTCGGTTGGATTTTTTTCTTTTTAAGTTTCTTGGACAAGCGGACAAGATAGCTCAATCAGGTAAGCGCTCGACTCCAGTGTATGCTCATCCATGCGTATAGGCGTGCGTTCGAGCCCTGTGAGATTCAGCTATCTTGTAATTTCCCTGGACAAGAAACTAACCACTTGGTTGTCTCGATTTACCCATGCGATATTTGGGAAGCTGGTCCCGGCTGCGATGGTTATCTCGATGTATGTTTGCTGATAAGGGAAAGCGCTGATCCCGATCTGCTGCATCCCTTGAAATGATGCGAAATGGTTTATGGTATGGTTGGGCCACAGTGATCAGCGACCATTTGTGAAAGCGCTTAGAGGCCAATAGCATAAGGCGCTATATGAATCTCTGCTATTATTATTATTAAAGACAAACCTCACTTCACACGTTTTTGCTCTAAAATGAATGCTACTATTCAGAGCTTTTTCAATGACACAGCAAAGATCTTTTATTTTACTTGCTGTAGTTGTTTTGCTGTCTTGTTTTGATGCCTCATCTTTGCCTTGGTAAGATTTTTTTTTTAATTTGTAAATGAAAATCATGGGTCGGTCGGTCGACAATTTTTTTTGTGTGCTAATTTGCATAAAAACTTTTGGGTTAGCAGGTTTTTCTAGGGTCAGTCGGGTTATGGCAAACAAACTTTTTTTTTGCCTTGCCAGGACTATGTCTACAATGCATGACTGCATGTGAAAGACAAACATGCTATCATTCAAAATCAGTCATGCTGCAAATGTGCAAAGGAAAAGCTCAATATTCCCAAATCCCGACTGATCATGGCTTCAAATCTTGGCACATCCACAATAAACAATTTGTAGGTGTGGTTCTTGCCGATCCCTCCCCTGCAGTTTAAAATAGAGTAAATGAGTTTACCTGAGGGGTCAAGTTCCTGAGAACCAGCCAATTAGAGAGTGCATCACCACCACCAGACCAAGAGGTACCTGCACACATGAGATAAAAATAAGCAGCAAAGATAGATGGAAAACATGCACAGAATTTGAAATCAAGTCCTCACCATTATCATACACAATACATGCCTCCTGTACTCTCTTCAGCAATTTGTTGACAAGAAAAGCTAGAGTTCCCCATGAGTACCGGGTGTCTGAAAATTATTTTACAATTATATGGGTACTGGCGAGCCACGCATGCAGAATTTGACACCCAAGTTGACTGTACAGGTACTGCCACACGATCACCTGATACCAGAGGGTGTATTGAGTCAATACCACAACAGCTTTGGGAAATTTCACTCAGTAAGGTCATGTGATCCCACAAAAAACCTATTCTTGATACATAATAGCCCTGACTTTTACACTCATTTTAGCCCAAAGCATTGGTATTTAGGTAATATTTAGCGTGATCGTGAAATGTCTTGTGGTTCTTACACTTTTTGGATACTCTTTATGCCCAAGTACTGAAGTTTTGTATAGTACAGTATAGGCACATTGCAATGCATTATGGGATTGGTTCAAAACACCCTCGATCTGATACCGTGATTCAGAATCCCTTGTTGGAACTTACTGAACATACGCCAGCGCTCCCGCCAAGCAATACCAGGTCAACGAGTGAGTGAAATACAAAGGCCAAAGCATGCACAGCGCATCATGCATGCCTATCTTGACACAAGTTTCAATATTATATTGAATTTCATAAAGTTTCAAATTAAGTCAAACGAAAGTGTCCTTTTATTTTATTTCGAAATGAAGAAATATTCAAGTATGTTGTGTATTGCATAGAGGGACTTGCATTTCTATCATTTCTTGAAAATGACAGGAATATCCCCTATATGTTCATTTGTTAAATTGGCAGTCTTCTGAAAATTTACCAACTTTTGTGAGCCATGTAGCCATAGTTTACGCAAAGGGGGAGGCAAGCATATGAACATCAAAAATTGTAATCAAATAAGATTTTTGTATTAAATATTTGGAGGACATTTAACAGCTTTTTGTCAGTGTACAGCATGTTCTTTCATGAAATTGGGATAGTATGACAAAGAAAAAATTCAAAATAATAAATATAAATTTTTACTAAAATCACTTCCAATTATTATTAAATAATTTGAATAATTATGTTGTGTGAAACTTGTCAGAGTAACTGGTATTATCTTCATCATCTAGTTGAACTTGCCTGTGTGCACAGGGCATTGACATAATTGCCAGCATTCATTGTGTATCTGGCAAGCTTTTTTTGGCATATTTGAAAATAATGTACGTATTGTATTCTATTGATCTGCCAGGTGCCAGGTGGATTAACACTTACAACAGCAACTCTATGTGAAGTAATGTCTGCATGCTTTTCAATAACATGAAAAGCAATAAATGCCAGAAATGATGTTAACACTTTCCCAGAACTTTTAGCCCAGATTCGCTTCAGCAGTTTCATTGTTTTGGCGCAGTGAAGTTGAACCATTGCCAACGACTAGCAAGACAATGGTAATTCTGGCCGGAACCTGCCCTTGATTTGTAGACAATGTCTCGCCTCTAGGCCGTTTTTCAATGAAACTGTAACCCGATATCGTCTGGTCTGCCCACAAGTGTTCTGGCTGCATGTCCCCACAGGCCAATCTTGACTCCTGAAATTCCTTGTTGTGAGAGGCCCAGAAAATAGCATGTATGAAGTTACTCCAATATTGGAGGGTCTGCGCCCGCCGCAAAACCTCCAATATCGGAGTTTCTGCGTATAATACGCACACACTCCAAAATCGAAGGGTCTGCGGACATCGCAAAAACTCCAAAATCGGAGGTTCTGCGTATCTTTAAATATTATTATTTATATTCAAACACTCCAATATCGGCGTTTCAGCGTATAATACGCACACACTCCAAAATCGGAGGGTCTGCGGACATCGCGAAAACTCCAAAATCGGAGGAGTTTTGGATATCTTTTGCGTATCTTTAAATATTATTATTTATATTCAAACACTCCAATATCGGAGTTTCAGCGTATAATACGCACACACTCCAAAATCGGAGGATCTGCGGACATCGTAAAAACTCCAAAATCGGAGGTTCTGCGTATCTTTAAATATTATTATTTATATTCAAACACTCCAATATCGGAGTTTCAGCATATAATACGCAAAAAAAAAAAAAAAAAAAAAGATTTTGGAGTGTGTGCGTATTATATGCTAAAACTCCGATATTGGACATGTTGGAGTGTTTGAATATAAATAAATAATATTTAAAGATATGTAGAACCTCCGATTTTGGAGTTTTTGCGATGTCCGAAGACCCTCCGATTTTGGAGTGTGTGCGTATTATACGCAGAAACTCCGATATTGGAGGTTTTGCGGCGGGCGCAGAACTTCATACCTCAAAATAGCCTAGCACAGGTCCCAAAAAAGGGCTTGTACAGACAGGCAAGTCGATCTATAGTTATTGCAGATAATATCGGTTACTCAGGCAAGTTTTACACAACATCACAGGGTTCGGTCCTGATCATTTATTGCATATCCACCATTTTGGATTTTGGGCCAATTTTCCTACAATTTGTGGATTTCGAAACCAAAGACAAATTTTATCTTCAATTTTTTGAGTCTTAAAGTAAGTAAAACATGTCAATGTCTTGTCTTCAACTTAATTTTCTTCTGATGACTATTTTTGTAAGCACCTGAAAAACAATGCACTCACGGCAGCCGTCTTGGATTTTCAGCCAAATTTTCATTAATTTGCTAGATTTGTTTTATTTTGAAACCATGGACGAATTTTTTCTTCAAATTTTTAAGCTTACAAGTAGTTCTATGACAATAATCTTTCATAATGCAAGTTAAATGCTTGTCTTCGACTTAGTTATAATTTTTGGAACGATCGAGCTGTCTATGTACATAAAACCCTGTGACATATACACTCAAATTATTTTGTTTGTATGTTTGAATATTTAGAGATATCAATTCAAAATCAAAGACCATCACTACCCACCTGTAGTGCTCTGAGAGCGGTTCCAAGTCCGTCCAGAGTTGACTTGATTTCCCTGTTGCCATGGTGAGTTGTTAGAGGGTGGTTCAACCAGTCCCGGTGGGGGTCTCACATTGCGTCCTGACCCTTGATTCAGTGGAACACGCCAGATCTCATTAGTCAGAGCTGTTGGTGTGTAAACTGGTTCAGGATAGTTCCATCCAGATTTCTTGTACCCTGGCTGTCCAATGGTGCTAACGGCCGGCCAGGAACCACTTGTTGTTGTAGGTGGTGGTTTCATGGGCTTTGTCAAAATTCCAGTGAGGTCATCATCGCGAGAATTGCGGTTGTCCGGCTTTGTCAGGCTAGGCGTGTTAAGAATTCCATTGTTGACACTGCCTGGCGTAGCATGCGGGTCGTTGGCAACGTCTATTTTGCCGCGTGGTTTCCAAGGAACACCTGGTTTGAACTCTGGTGGACCTATGTCACTCAAATCACCGGATGTCAGATCAGGATTGGTCTGTGGAAAGACCACCCTGCCGAGTCTGAGAAGGTGGAGTCTGCACTTCGCGGCATGTCAGATGCTGTTGGCGAATTGCTACGAGACCAACCATCACTACGAGATGACATGTCTGAAGCAGATGCCACGGAATCTGAGCGAATAGTGGTTCCGAAAGCTTCGGGCGGTTTAGTAGAACTACTGAGAGACTGTCGCTGGTTGAAAAACTGTTGCAGACGCGACTGCTGCGGTTCTTTGATGCCAAGGTCTTGATTGAAACCGCCAGTACTTCCTGGGAGCTCAGAGGTATTGAACATGTCGGAATCACTCTGCAGTTTGTTACGAGGTGGGAAAGGAGCTCGCTGCTGTATCGGGCGTTGCTGATTTTGCTGCAGTTGTTGCTGTTGCTGAGGTTGCTGCTGTAGAAGCTGTTGCATGGCAGCCAAACGCAAGATAAGCTCGTGTTGCTGACGAGTGGTATTCAGGCCCGTTATACCCTTGTTAGGAAGGTTCTGTAGTTGCTGATAGCGCTGCATCTGTTGCTGAATCAGCTGGAAGACAGCCATAAATAGTTGCGGTGTAAGCTGCTGTTGCAACAGGCTTTGATTGATTAAACCAGCTTGAACAGCAAGCTGTAGGAATGCCTGTTGTTGCTGCTGTTGCTGTAGAAGCTGCTGTGGATTAAACGGACCCCTCAGCTGCTGGTTAGGTGGCATCTGTTGCTGCAACCCACCAAAAGGTTGTTGTTGCTGTCCTGGCTGCTGAATTAAACTGTTTCCAGGGTTGTTACCACCAAGACCCAACCCTTGTCCGAATCCAGGTTTAGTCACACCAGGAGCATTGGGCACCATGGGATTGGTAAGGATAGAGGACGGAGGCATAGGGGAGTTTGGTGTCCCAGGCACATTTTCTCCACCGGCAATAAAAGTTTTATCTTGTAGACCTCCTCCTTGAATGAGCACCATATTCATTTGACTGAACTGGGTGTCCAATTCATTCTTTTTGGAGGTGAGATTCATCTGCAAGAAGAGGAAAACGGAACGCAAATGCAAAGTGATTAGAATATATAATTTTCTCATATGAAAGCAATCGTCATTGTTAAGCGAATTAATCACCCAAAGATAACTATGATTTAACAAGGCGTTCTCAAACCACGTGCCATGCCCCTCATTACCATCAATAAAATGTCAGCATTTGCACATCCACTTTAGAATGTGAAGGATGACAGAATGCCCCTTTAATCCACCCCACATGACCTTTTGACCCAATTCTGGTGTACACCTCATATTGGGTTGGGTCAGTGTTGATACTTACCAATTTGGTAAATTGGTAGCATGGATTTGTGGCGAATCATATTGATTTTTCAAAGAATGCTCCGTTAATTGCCAACATGACCTCTCACCCCAATGATATACACTACAATATGAACTTAAGCTCGTGTTTCTTTGGCTACATTCGGACCAACTTTTATGGCATGGGATTGTTTTAAAACAAATTAGAAAACTTAAACCAAAATTGACCGTATATTCCTACATACATACAAATACAAAATAGTGATTTCTTTTCTTAGTCTTGCCTGAGCAAAGTTCAGGGGGCAAAACAATGTAAAAAAAATACGTGTCGGCGGTTCTCGAACCGCTAAAAATCCCCCTGGCGGGAGCGCACCCCAAATTAACTCATTAATTAAGCAAATTAGGTACCTACTTAGCATATGCCACGCACATAATCTAATCAAATGAAGGGCAGGGCAGTCCATGGCAAACCCCTGAAACGTGATTCTTAGTGCCGCCAGTGGTGCCTTAAGGAGAGGGGCCAAAACAAAGTTTGTACAGGGGTCATTTGTAAATGATCCATAATGTTTGAAAAGCACACCATGTTATTGTCTAACCATTAAGATTTCCATAAATGGATAGTTTGTAATAGTCAACCCTAAAGGTTCATAGTTATAGGCTAAAACACAAAATCATAAAAGGGTCAATTTCGTTGTACAGGGTCAAATTTTAAAATTTGCGTGCTTGCTCCGATTTGGATAAAAAATGTGCAACTTAATTGGTGAGTCTCATAGGCTAAATTAAGGAATGTTTTTGAGTGTCTCAAATGCTTGCTTAAGAAAGAGGGGGGTAACAAGTGCAAGCCCCATTGAATGCATGGACGTTGACCTTCTGTGTCCCCCTACAGCGGAAACTAAGCAGTTAAGACAGTCAACTATTCTTATTTAATCCTATTACTCCACCAATAATTTGCACCATTTTGTATCCAAATCGGCGCAACTTTAAAATTTTGACCCCTGTACAACGAAATTGACCCTTATTATTGATTTTTTGCTGTTTTTAGCCTATACTCTGAAACTTTAGGCTGTACATATTACAAACACCTTTTCTGAAAGCCTTAGGTTGACCATAACTGGGGTGTGCTTTTCACATGATTGGATCAATTACAATTGGACCCCTGTACAACTTTGTTTTGGCCCCCTCTCCTTAAGGCACCATCGCACTTAATAATCGCGTTTCAGGGTTTTCTGTCAGTCTGTCATATTTAATCACTCAAACCGTTTGTACTTGAGATGTGTACAAATGGGTGCTAGCTCCAGGGCTATTTTCATTGATCAGGCAATTATGCATATTTAATTAGATCCATTGTATCAAAAAATGCCCCTTTAATCGCCCACATGCACTTGTACCCAATTATGATTCACCCAAAAGATGCATGCAAGTAATTCTTTCATGCAGCGAACGAAGTTTGCCTATCCGATGTACTGTTCCAGAGATACAGTAATTACTCATAGTTAATTATCTCATTTGCATACCTAAGCCGCTTGTAATCACACACGCTCAAATTGGAAAAAAAGATGCGCACCAACAGAGGCTTTCATGCATTGGAAGGAATTTTCCTACAAAAAAAAATTTCCAATGTAACCGTTTCAAAATTATAGCATTAACGCGTTTTTTGCAACATTAATTAGCGCATTTGCATAATTAATTTGCCCAAATACCGCCCGCAATCTATCATTTCGAGAACTCTCCAGCCCGCTCCCTCCACCAGTTACATCATCATACCCGTCGAACTCCAGAAAAACTGTACACAAGCCTTTTCCTTAATTATGCAATTAGATACTTAATCGCATATTTTATGCCCAAATCTAATCATGGTCGAGAACTCGTGACCTGCTTCTTTCCACAAGTTACATCAGCATAGACCTTACGGAACTCCATATACATCGTACACAAGCCGTGACCACGGACGTCAGCCGACTACAGCATGACAGGCAGACAGACAGCATGACAAGACGACAGACGACATACAGGACGAAAGTGATTACTAAGATTCTGCCGAACAAAGTTCAGGCCAAGACAAAATTAGATCCCACATCGGCATGCGATCCACGATGTCGATGATCTCAACATTAAATCGTGCTAGTCCTGGCTCCTCCTGGCATATAATTATATCCAAAGCGATTTTTGGTTCAAAGGCTAAATCACTGCCGTCTAAAACAATCGCTCCGGCATCACTAAGCTTCACTAAATGGTCTTGAAACGACGGTTTTAATTGCATTATGTAGTTTTTCGTCACTAACTACTCTCTCGCACACGACGCCATTTGATCTTGCATCAAATTCAGCCTAGTGTTTCTTATTCTCTGTTTATAGCTATTTTACCAAACAGGCGCAATCACTTGTTTGGACTGTTCTACAATGCCCATTTATGCACTGATTTTCAAGGAACTTAGCGTCATATGACGAGGTCATTTATGGCGGGTTGGACATCAGGAATTCCTAAAATTTCTATAACAAACACAAAACCCCACGGCTCTTCTTTCCATGACTTACATTACACCCTCTATGCTAACCGATTGAATTGCACGAGGGTAGGCGCTCTCGGGGGGAGTAACTGTGAATATCTGAATCTACTTGGAAATAGTCACATTTCGTAGAACGAACATGCCATATTTGTTAAGAACACACCATATTTTGTAAGAAACACACATATATGGATTATGGGGGGCATTCTGGCTAATTTATCACGCAATTGTTTTTGAACATTTTTTTTAATGAATTGCTATTGGGTTTCCCTGTTTTACATTGAAGTGTTGGCTCGCTGAGCCAACATCGAACCTGACAGGCGGGTATTTCACTTTAAAACTATCGAAAATGTGTCTACAGCAGAAATGTGTCTAAAACCAGCCGCAGCCGACCCGTTTGTAGGACTTCGTGGAACGATCGTCCACGAATCCAAAAAGCGACAATTTTGCATGGGTCAACACCGCTGTGTCCAAAGAGCACCAGATTTTCTTGAATATCTCTCTAAATTCAAAACCATCATTCAACTCGACGAATGCCTCATGAATGGACATTTCATCTTTCATCTCACGAAAATAATTCTTACATTGCTCTCACACACAAACAGTATGCCCAGCCCTCTGCAATTGTCCACATGCAATAGTTTATTTTTTTGAATTGGGTTTGGGTAAAGACTGGGTCATGCCAATGTAATTTACACTATTTGGCCTGAAACAATGCATTTTAAAATTCCCTTTTTAAACTAGAATTTTCGCGTGTCTCAGCTTTTTCCTCGCGCTCGCTATATATTCAGAATAATATAGCTGTGGGCCGCTTCATGAACTTTGACCCTGGCACGTGACATTTGATCTCATCACCATATGAGGATTGCATGGTGCACCTGACAAAGTTTGGTTCCAATTGAACTTCAGTTTTCAATTTAGATCAATTTTACATTTTAGCCTTTTTTTTCAACGTGACCTCACAGACTTTGACCTTTCAACATGACAGTTGACCTCAATCAACATGATGATCCCATTGTGCACTTATGACAGAAGTTTGGTTCCAATTGAAATTTTCTTCTGCACATTTTGGACTTGTTTTGTGATTTACATTTGGTGGCCACATTAGTTATTTGTTCAAGAAAAAATCTTACTAAATTTCATTTTAACATTATGCATTTTGTAAATATCAACAATCAATGTTCTCTTTAATCACTTTCTAGTAAATGGCTCACAATTTTGTGTTTGCCTTTTGAAACATCCAGTGGAGAACCAGTTCTGGTTGCATTTATCAAATTAGCTTTAACAATGCCTAATGACATACATTGGTGCAAACTGGAAGACAATTGGGGCAGTGCCTGAAAGAACACAAATCTGTAGCCCCCCCAGCAAGAACTCCATCTGCTGTATCTGAACATAGCTCCACTGCCTCTCACAACATTGACTGGGAAAATGTAAAGGTTTTGGAAAGAGAGGACAGAGAATTTCCCCGACAAGTATGGGAGGCCATCCAAATTAAAAAACTTTCACCTCAACTCAACCGTGACCAGTGCTTGGAACTTCATTATATAATGCCCTTATCAGATCAAAAGATCATCTCTGGTCAAACGAGCTGGCTCCACCAGTACATCTTAGGAGTCCTCCCGATGAAGATGTGTGCAGTACGCATCAAAATATTGAGGTATTTATCTCAATTTTCTTGTGTTGAATGAATGTATTTACTTTACTTGCTGTTATATCTCCAACATGTATGAGCATTCATTGTGATACAAGAACTTTGTAAATACACGCTTAACTTACTGAGGGCACTCTCAAAGTGCATGTTGTGTTTCCTGAGAGCCACCTCGGCTTCCTCTTTGCGATATCCCTGATCCATGAGGCGCTTCAACTTGCTGATCCAGTGGTTAGATTCCTTCTGACCAGTCTAGAAAGAAACAAATCATAAAAATTAGCATAATTAAATTGATAATGCCATGCTTATCTCATAAACAAAGCAACTAAGTTCATTTCCTAACTATAATTGCTGGCTTTTTGTAATAAAAATGTAGTTTATCATAAGAAAAAATATGGCCTAGTCTAACATTGAACAGATTCAGCAGATCAAATATTTAAACCGAGATTTTCCCCAAACTGTATTAGTGGAAATTTTCACGCCTTTGTGCTTCTGTGAAAATAAAAAGCACAAAAATATATTTTGTGTATTTTCTATGTACGAAAATTGAAAATTGCCATATTCAAAAATAAGCAAAACGGTAAATAATTGGCTAAGTGTGTAAAATTAATAGTGCAAAAATATCCATGTTTACAGTATTGTGTCGGCATCAACTTCTCAACTTCAAATATGCCCCCCTACTATGACATAATTGATAGGAAAACTAACAAAGCCTATTTTGTACTTAAGGTGTGAGACACCCAGAGGTCAATAGAAGCACTGCAAAGAGTAACCCCCCTCCCCCGCACATTTAGGACATCCAATGCAAACCACTAGAATCATGCCCACTGAAAAATATGATCCAAGAACTTGCAATAAGATTTTTGTTAGCAAGAGCCAACATGATAAAGCTAGAGCTGTTGATAACCAAGTCAG
This sequence comes from Ophioderma brevispina, assembly GCA_023653785.1. Taxonomy (NCBI): domain Eukaryota; kingdom Metazoa; phylum Echinodermata; class Ophiuroidea; order Amphilepidida; family Ophiodermatidae; genus Ophioderma; species Ophioderma brevispina. The sequence goes on from JAMKCH010046539.1 coordinate 42,644, forward strand.
ATGTTATCTACAGAAATATATAATGTGCAACAAGCAAGATCTGTCTATACCCGACTATTCTCCTGACTCTAGCTAACAGACAAGGCATGGAATAACAATGCGACGTCAGCGACGAAGTGATTGGAAGTACAACAGCCCATTCCGTAAAGTGTTTACACTACCATGGTGATGCAACAATTCTTCTTTCCCAAGAGCCGCCTTGAGTGCATAAATTGTACAAAATTATACTTGGTTCAAATAAACAAAGCTTCCATGTTTTGTAAGCAATCCCAAGGTGTACTCAAGTCTGAACCTGTTAGATAGTAAATTCTGGAATATATGTTGTTACTTGTAGATATGTGGACAGAAAAACATTTCTGCAAAGCAGCTAGGCCATCACATACTGTCGTATTTTACAAAACATGTTTTCCTAGAAAATCGCGATTCAAAATCTACTGCAACTTTCATGTCTATATTTGTTAGAAGGAAACATAAAGAAACATCCAGACAATACGCTTTTGAAGAAAAATTTTTAGTCCATACATGCCATAAATTACACACAACTACAGTTACATTAGTCTTCAATTAGGCTCTAAATAATCTGGTATGTGGGGGGGGGGGGGGCAATCAAAATAGTTGTATATTGCCAACGATTACGCATATTACTCCGTTATTTTTCAATGCATGTTAATAGATCACTATTTAAAAACTGTTTTAAACGAAAGAACGATAGAAATAATTTTATGTATGCGACTTGCGAGTAAGCTGACACACATAACTACTAGTCATTTGGTACCTTACAACCATGTGCCATTCAATGTCGGAAAAACACAATTTTCAATCCAATCCGCAACAAACAATCAGCCCCTGATTGACTCGCCAAATGTTATAAAATACATTTTTCAACACAAATGCACATACACCGCACCCTGACTAGAAGACAAATTAGAGCATGACACGCCGATCAACAAACCCTCCGTCAATTCAATTGAATTGATGGGTTAAAAATGCTCATAAACTCAGATTAGATGCAATTCAACTGAGAATGATTGAAGGTTACTATAGTCCGAAAATTTTATTCCTGTCAGTAACGCATATTGTCCGATGGTAAGAATTCATTTGGGGGGGGGTTTTTGAGATAAAACACTAAAAAGGTCGTATTAAAACACTGAAAGCTCAACTTTGTTCACAGAATATGAATGCTTTAACCCATTTTTACATGACATTTTTTGTATCCGAATATGCAAAGGCTTAATACCAGAATCATTTGAATAGATTGTCGTAAACTGTGAGACACTATCGATTCCTTTGTTTGCGTCGATCAAAGAACGGATAATTTTCACGAACATCGAGGCTGAGTGAAGAGAGGATTAGGGCCACTTAAACTATTGTTTTGTTTTGTTATGAGTGGCCAAAACTCTAAGCTACTTTTTAAATGATGGGCCCAACTGTCAAAATCATTTCTGGAACGGATGAATAAATTAAAACGCATCGTATTTAGAGTATCCCTTAGTGACGTAAAAGGCCTTCAATTGTGGTAATAACTTTATTCCTATATTTTCTCATGTTTGAATGCCTTCAGAGTTTGTTCAAGTTTGTATGTTTGTTATTTATTCCGTGCATTTTTTTGTAATATTGTTTCTTCGTGAGAAAAGGGCATTTTTTAATTATGGCCTTAATTTATTTATCCTGCATCGTGACATCAAATTTCTAATCAATATAGTGATTGATAAAAATTTCTATTATAGTGATTGGATACAGCATAATACCGTGTTGCCGCAGCGTATTAAGCGCAGACTCATGATCATAAAACCATTTTGTCATACGTAAGTTCGAGCCCCCCCCGCTGACGTCACGGTTTGTGTGTCTTGGGGCAAATACTTATCTCACATTGCTCTTTTACCCAGCGAACTCTGGGAGCTGTTTTGGGGAATATTCAATCTAAGTGCTGATAGGGATGTGCGCTTCGCCAGCTGCCGGCCTAGATGAAGCGAATGATTGTGACGATTTCCTGATGGCAGCGTAATAATAATAGGCTTGCGCTTTGAATCCTTGGAAAAAGGCGCTATACAAATGTTGTATATTATTATTATTATTATTATACAGCCTCTCAGAACGAATGGAATCATCAACACGCCCCAAAAACTTTTAATGAACTGACAGGAATAAAAAATCCTACTAAAGGTATTTGGGGTTCCACAACACCAGGACTCAAAATCACAGAATATTATCTTTTTAGCAAATAAGGAAGGGGGCATGTATCACTTACCCTATTTTGTTTTCTTCTAAACCCTGAGCTGCTAACGGACGATTCACTGCTGAGTGAGTGCGACTCCCACTTGTCGTCATTGTCATTCCAGTGACCGACTAGAAAAATCAACACATATTGAAACCATTCAGAATACAAAGATCAGGTCAGGATATTTCAACAAAGAAGTCTTCAGAAGCCTTACTTCAAGGTGAATATCAAGAACAGTTTTGTGCTTCAAATTTGTTAAAGGTGCAACGAGAGATTTCAAATAACAGGTGTCCCTAAAAATATGAAAATTCTGATTTTTGCACTGGTGTAAAACTTTCTATCAAAAATATCCTCATCTGAAAGGATTAAGCTGAGAATTGTGTCTTTGGTACCAAAATTGTGAAATTTCTAATTTCCTATAGGAGCAAATATGAAATTCAGCCTATGTTTTCTATTGAAATATAAGCAGATACAAATCACCTTTTGTTATCATTTGAAGTTATTTCTATAGCCAAATAAAAGGTATGGAATGTTTTGTATGTCTAAATATGAAATCACTACATATCACAGAAAATATGGACGACTTGAAATCTCTTGTTGCACCTTTAAGTGAAAAATGAAATTTGTAGAAAATGCATCAACAATTCTTAGTTACTGTAAAGCTTTCAATAGTAGAAAATATTAACCATGTGAGTGTGAGCCAAAAAAAGTTGTCACCAAGGGCTCAGGTAGTTAATCAGTTTGCTGGGGAGTGTTAACTTTTCACTCGGTGAATTTCATTTGGCTGGAAAAGAATGTACTAGAACCAGTGTTGTAGGACTCAAGTATGGACTCGGACTTGAGTCCCGATTTTGAAGGACTCGGACACTCAGACCAACACATCAAAACTTCACCAAATCGAAACAGTGGAATTTTATACAGAGGCCAAAGTATTAAAAGGGTTGAAACGTGTTGAAAAGTATACCAGCATGGGACATCACTGTTTATAAATACAACTTTATTAGCACCTGGTCTACTGACATATTAGAGGTGCAAAGAATATATTTTATACAGCTACAGCATTAAATATAAATAGGCTTATTATACTGATTGTGCAGGAATTTTAAGCACAAGCCCTGCAGGTGCTCATGCGTACTGTCGGGCAGTGCTCTGCTGCCCCGATATTGACATCATATGTAACTTCATCTACATTTTGCCCTATCTGCAGGTTGAAGTTCATAAGGCAAAATTGGTTCAAGGTCACAATGGGGGTAAAATTATGGATAAATTTTGTACAAATTGGCCATCTAATGGTACATGAGCCAAAATACATTGGTTGAACCATCTATGATGTTTGTTGCATAATTACAATGCAAATTGTGATAGGGATACAGCAAGGGACAAAATACTTTTGGGGCTACGGGGGCTATTTGAGCAAATTCTGCCAAAAAGTAGCCCTCGTAGTGCACTTTACCATAGGCCAAAATTTTTCACGGGGGCTATTTTGTGAAATCTGAGGGCTAATCGCCCTTAGCCCTCGTTTATTTTGTGCCCTGGGATACAGGGTCTATGGATGTCCCTAGCCAAATTCTAAAATGGAATTGTCAAACAAAGAATCAATCTTTTTAATTTACTTGTGTGACCATATGAAGAATTTACAACCAGTTTGAACAAAATCAGACAATTCTGTAAATTTAATCCCAATGTGCTTATTGAACGAAAACCATACTATATATAAATAGCCCAATAAATTGATTCTTTCAAATAAATTTTACCCTGTACAAACTTTTACCTCTTATTTCTATAGGTCCCACTAGGTTGATTTTGGTAAACTTTTAATATTATTGTTTTTGACAATTATTTCTGTTGTTAATTCTTTTGGGTCAAATCATGAAATAATGGGACTACTTTTCAGGGAGATTTTCAAGAATATACAGTTTATTTTTTCTATTGTTTTCTTACTTGATCCTCCCGTTCCTCCCGCTCCTCCAGTAGTATCTTCATTCCAACCACTTTGCATAGTGTCCTTAGTACTGCCAGTAGTACTGGTTCTTCCCCACGGAGAGTTAGTGGAGGAATCGTTCCACTGGCCCATCCCTCCTTGTTTGGTTTCTGGAGCTCCCCATGCTGATGTCCCATTGTCTCCCTTGGCAGTGACATTCCCCCACTGATTGCTCGAAGAGTTGCTTTCCCCCCAGGCACTTGTACCGGTGTCCACTTGGGAAGGTGGTCTCACAGAAGATTGATCACCTTGTTGCATAGTACTGTGTATTCGTCCGCCGCTGGTGCTGGCTTGTGATTGTCGGCTTACGTTGATCCTAGCATTGTGCGATATTCTCATGTTATGTTCGTGGCTATCGCCCCACACATAAGTTCCATCGTCGGCAGATATCTTGCGTGGAGGTTCGGGGGAGAGTTCTCCCCAGCCGGTTGCCACGGTAGTGGTGGCCATATTTTGCCAGCTGCAGCCGGTGATAACTCGCGGCGCATCTGGAGAGGTAGGTACGTCAGTATTGCTTGGTGGAGGAACAGATGGTGGGGGAACCGATGGAGGGGGACCAGGAGGGGGGCCGGAAGGAAGAGGACCTGGAGGTGGAGGCCCAGATGGTGGTGGAGGACCTGATGGTGGGATTCCAGATGGAGGTGGCCCTGTAGGAGGTGGGCCTGATGGTGGTGGTGGTCCTGCTGGGGGAGGAGGACCGGATGGTGGAGGGCCTGTTGGAGGTGGACCACTTGGAGGCGGTTGACTTGGTTGGTCTCCCCACTGACTTGGTGGTGGTCGTCCCCAAGCTGCAGTTCCGTTATCAGTTCCTGATGAATTACTGTTGCCCCATCCTTGTGTCCCTGATGAAGTTGGTGCTGCTGGTTTCCCCCACTGGGAGGTTCCTCCAGCAGACGAATTGTTGCTATTGACAACCCACGCACGGCCACTCTGGTTTGGGTTATCTGGCTGGCTGCGATTGGGGTTCCCCCAAGCTGGGGGCGGTTGGGAGGTGGGTGCTGGTGGGTTTCCCCACCCACTTGATGTCTTTGGTGGAGCTTGAGGTGGACCCCAAGCAGAAGGCGTTTCTTTTCCCAAGCTCTTGTAGTACTCGGTGGTGGGGCCTGTTGGGCCTGTGGCTGTCCCCATGCTGCTGTCCCGTCATCTCCTCTAGCTCCTCCTATATTTGGGCCTTGATCAACATCCCATTTTGCAGTTTGGTTAATCTGTGTTTTGCCCCACCCATCATTAGACAAAACCTTTGCAGCTGCAGCTGGATCCAAACTAGCACTCAGTGAATTGGGAGCAGGTTTTTCCTCAATACCCTTGCTTGCCGTCTGTGCCCAAGAGTTTGGTTGATGAGGCGGACCGCCCCATCCTTGGTTGGATCCTGTTGTAGACGGTTGACTCCCCCAGCCTGTCGGCTCCTGTCCCCCACTATTATTTGGTCCTGAGCTGGATGCATCACCCCATCCACTATTGCTTGGTGGTGGAGCTCCCCACTGCGAAACTCCAGTGTCTGCTTTTGTTTCTCCCCAACCCTTACTTCCCAAATCGGGCTTTCCCCATCCGCTGTCGTGATCGGATGTCTGCCTTGCATTGCCGGCTGCATTATTTGTGGCTGGGGTGTCACCCCAACCTGTAGGGTGATTGTTTTCATCTGGCTTGAACCCTCCCCACCCCATGCTATTGTTGTTGCTACTGCTGACTGATGTGTTCCACGAACTTGCTCCCGTCCCTTGGTTAGAGCTGGATGGGGGCCATGAAGATCCTGTCAGGAAAAAACAAAACAATTGAAATAACTTCAATACCCAGCCTACTAAACAAATACTACTTCTTATGACTACCAGCAGCTTTATGCAGACATTTAACATGAGATAGCAACAACTTCAAATAGATTTTCTTTAATGTGCTAACAAAATATTGCCCTCAAGTTTGAGCAAAGGAGATTTTTGACATATTAGATTTGAAAATAAATGACGATTTGTTGCTTTAATAGCATTTCCCAAACAATTTGAGATGCAATTGTTTTTGAAGACTATACTCCATTTACTTTCCTCAAGTTAGTGAGGTCAACACGTTCACAAAGTTTGCGTATATTTTAGCACCGTCTTTATACGCGCTTGTACGTATGCCAGCGATTTGAATCAATGCTCACAATTTAATGCTGTGACTATTGCATTACACACCGACGTCACCGATTCAAGGAAGATAAAAGCACTACAGTACAGGAGGTTCTAATTACTAATAGTGTATCTGCAACTAAACCCTAGTTAAAATATAAAAGCTTTCCAAAGGAAAAGATTTAAAGGAGAACCTGTACCAAGAATAACTTGTACAATAAAGGCTATAAAACAATTATTGAGTACATATGGAGTGGTTTCATGGGAAAAGGAATTATTTTTTTTTTCTGTGCCAAGCCAAATGGCTCAGCCTTTTATTGCATCAATACAAAATAAACATAATCACATCATATACAAACAAGACAAGAAATGGATATACAGTGTAGCATACATTAAATTCAAAATTAGCATTTTACATTCTTCCATCTGTTGTACCACCCACCTAAAGTGCCATTCTTGGTTGCAATATATTTTTCAGTTTCTTTACATGTTTTCATCACATTAATGAAGGCATCAATATTTGGATGTTTGTCATTACACCTAGCATTATAGATAAAATATTTCGCATGTAAGAATATGAAATTTAGATTAGAATATTCAGCATCTAGAATACCTAGGATGATATCACTCATAGTAAAGTCGATATCACTATCTAAAACACGCACCTTTAACATGTTCCAAAAACATGCAGTGACACTGCAATTCCAAAAGAGATGCTCAATATTCTCTATATCATGTTTGCAGAAGGTACATATATTTGATTTAGTTATACCTATTTGACAAAGCAATTTATTAACTGCAAGATATCTGTGTAAAATTTTATATTGGAAATATCTCAGTCTGGTGGATGTAGATGATTGGATAGGTATGGAATAAATTTCAGTCCAGTCTCAGTTAAAATCATTAAACAGAATGGCCCACTTATTTTCAGAGTTAGGTTGTTTAAAGATCTTACGAACACATACATCATGAACCATTTTACACACCTTATTAGTTTTAGTAAGATTAAGAAGAAGTTCTTCTTGAAAGTTATCTTCATCCACACCCACCACCTGGACATTCCTTTTCCATTTAGGTGGAATTGCATAAATAAGAGCAATAGTCCATAAAATTGCAATGAAAAGAAAATTTACTTTTAAATTCATCATATGACAAAATTCTACCCTCATCAGACAAAATATCATGGAAATACTTCACGCCACCTTCGTACCACCTTTTCCTAAAGATAGTATTATGTTGAATCTTAATTGCGGAATTATTCCATAATATTTGGTGCTTAAAATTGCACATTGGGGGATCATACGCAACATTCATCCACGAATTAACAACTTCAGCGATAAAAGCATTGTCGATTGATTTAATACTTTTATCCAGTGGATTAATGTTACATTGCCAAATAAGATTACCACCAAATGGTTTAAGATAGATCTCAAAAAAGCACTTCCATTTGCCACTATTGTTGGGGTCAAGAAGGCATTTAACCCATGCAATTTTAAGTCCAAAGATAACAGATGGAATATGAATCATTTTTTAGCCACCGACAGTGTAATCACCAATAATAGTTTTTCTACTAATTTTATCTGGTTTGCCAGACCAGACAAAATTATAAATAATTTTGTTTAGCTCGTTCAAAAAAATGTCAGGTGGCTTTGGCAGAACTGAAAGCAAAAAGATAATCTGTGAAAGGCCCAAAGATTTAACAATTCGTGATTTTACCCAAAGGGGTAAGATCCCTTTGTGACCAAATTTCAAAAATATCTTGGAGCTTTTTAAGCTTAGGAACAAAATTGAGCTCATCAAATATTCTTCAGATCGGGCATAAAAGTAACACCCATCAACTGAATTGGTCCTTTGTTATATACTTAAACCCAGTATTCAGAAATATGTGGAGGGTTATTTTTATAGCAACCAAGTGGTAAAAGTTCACATTTATCAATATTTATCGTGGACCTGAATATGATGTAATTTGTCAAGTATATGAATAAGCATAACAATTGACTGAACAAACGCAAGTACAAAGTTGGGGTCGTCTGATGATGCACTTACAATAAATTCAAGTTATTCACATAATGCCCCGATGCTCTTATCATTTTTATTAAGAGGACTTAAAATCTCACTACATACAATATAAAGTAACGCAGCTTAAGGGGCATCCTTGACGTACACCGCCAAAACAAATTAAAAAAGGTGGAGGCATGACCATTGTTAACCACACATGATGAAATATCAGTTATAAAAAGACTTTTACCCACATTTTATCAGATCAGGAACCAAAGTTTAAAATACACGTCGCGGTGCTTGAACCGCTAATCCCCCTTCGGGAGAGGTTTTCAAATTTTTAAATAATCAGCTGCAATACCCCCCTGAAACCCAAAAATCCCCTTAAAACCCCAACCCCCCTTAAACCGGGCAACCCCCCCGTATCAAAACTCGTGCAACCACCTTACCACCACAACAAGCCCCCTTACGCCCAGGACAACCCCCCTTAAACCACCGGGACAGCCCTTTAAACCCGGACCAACCCACCTAGAACCCAACAATCCACTTAAGCCCAGGACAAACCCCCCTTAAAACTGAACAACCATGTGCAACGTCCGGGCAATGCATACGCACATGCTCGCATGGGGTGCATGTGTGCACGTCTGCGCATGTGTACGCGTATTATGGCCAACAAAACCCTTTAAACCCAAAAATCCCCTTAAAACCCCAACAAAACCCCTTAAACCTGGGACAAAACCCCCCTAAAACTCGTGCAACCCACCTTAAACCACAACAAGCCCCCTTAAGCCCAGAACAACCCCCCCTTAAACCGGAAACCCACCTTAAACCCCCAACAATCCCCCTTAAGTCCACACCGCAACCCCCATTAAACACGAGCAAACCACTTTAAAGCCCAGGACAACCAACCCTTAAACCCCCAACATCCCCCTTAAACCAACAACCCCCTTAAAGCTGGGGACAACCCCCCTTAAACCCGGACAACCCCCCTTAAACCCGGACAACACCCCCTTAAACCTGGACAACCCCCCTAAACTCGTGCAACCCACCTTAACCACAACAAGGCCCCCTAAAGCCCAGGACAACCCCCCCTTAACCCGGACAACCCCTTTAAACCGGACAACCCACCTTAAAACGCGTACTATGTGCCACAAAACCCCTTAACCCCAAAAAACCCCCTTTAACCCAAAAAGAATCACCCTTAAACCCAACAACCCCCTTAAACCTGGACAACCCACCCTTAAACTTGTGCAACCCACCTTAAACCACAACAAGCCCCCCTAAACCCAGACACACCCCCCCCCCTAAACCCGGACAACCCCCTTAAACACCCGGACCACACCACCTTAAACCCCAAACGAATCCCCCTTAAAGGTCCAAGACAACACCACTTAAACCACCAAACAACCCCTAACCCGGACAACCCCCCTTAAAACCCCAAACAATCCCCCTTAAACCCAGACAACCCCCCTTAAATCCGGACAACCCCTTTAAAACCCGGACAACCCCCTAAACCCCGGCCAACCCCCTTTAAATCCGGACAACCCACCTTAATCCCAACAATTCCCCCTTAAAACCAAACAACCCCCTTTAAAGCCGGACAACCCCCCTTAACACGGACACCCCACCTTAAACCATAATCAGCGCGAGAGTACATTGATTCCCCCGCCCCTCCATCAAGTTTCATCAAAATCGGGACTTATGGATTCTTCAGATGTTTGTTCACAAGTTTTTGGGGGAAAATACCCACAAATTATCCAACAATATGCAAATAGAGCTATTTTAATTCCATATCATGCGTACACAAACCTAATCAGCGCGATAGTACATGATTCCCCACCCCTCCACCAAGTTTCATCAAAAATCAGGACTTATGGAGCTTCAGATAGTTTGTTCACAAGCTTTTATGGGGTAAAAATCCCCAAAATTAATCATTAATTTATGCCAAATTAGGTACCTAATTAGCATATGCCACGCCCATACCCTAATCAGATGAAGGGCATGACAGTCCGATCCCACCCGCCATGTTACATCACCATAACCCGTATGGGTCTCATGTTATCGGTTCACAAGATTGTTGGGTAAAATACCCCAAATTAACTCACTAATGATGCAAATTAGGTACCTAATTAGCAATGCCACGCCCATAATCTAATCAGGATGAGGGCAATGGCATCAGATCCCACCCACCAAGTTACATCACCATAACCCTTATGGGTCTCATGTTATCGCGTTCCAAAGAGTGTGTTGGACGGCCGCCGACGCCACGACGCCTTGACATGATAGCATAAGGCCCCTTCTGCTTTTCAAGCAGGGGGATAAAAAACCGAAGAGACTTAAAAACTGAAGGACCATTCAAGTTTCATCAATGCTTGATGGAAATCAATCCTAAGCAAAAAACCTGCCGAAATTATCTTATTAACATAATCAATTACGTCATGAGCCAAACGAATGTTTTCACCGATATATCGCCCTGGAAGAAATCCAGTCTGGTCACTGTGGATTATATTGGGTAATACATGCTTCATACGTGAAGCAATGCATTTGGTAAGTAATTTATAATCAGTTGTGAGCAATGTAGATTGGTCTCCAATTATCAAATAGGTAAAGGAATTATACTAACCATAAAAAGAATTAAGAATTTGTCTGGCCATGCGCTATTTAAAATGTGCGCTAAATGTATTATGGGATATGTATTGGTGTTAGTGATACGGACCAGCCACAGTAGTGTCACACGTAGCTTTGATATGTATTTCCTATGGCATGTATGACGGCCAAATGTGTCAAGTTATACTATCTAACGACAATTTTTAATAGGGCCACATGGTCAGACAGACTAGATGGTTTTAATTCAGTGTTATGGTTAATACAATTCCGTTTTTTCGATGAAACCATCGATATGCACAGTATAAATAAATATTTTTTAGTGTATATTGTTTAATATTATTCGTTGTATGGGTTCTCCTTTAACAAACTTTTCAGTGAGTGTGGCGAATCTCTTGGTTCAGAAGCACTCTGAGAGAGGTCCATCAACAAGTACTTATGGCTGTCTTATAAATGGTATGGCTTGTTGACTTTCTTGGTATATTTTCTTCATGATAGATGCCAAGTGTAATTATTTGAAAGGGCACAATGACGTTAATGTGTCATAATTTGCATAGTTTTAGAATAAAGTTACAAGGTTTAGAAAACCGGGCGTTATCAGATGCGTTAATGCAGTGAGAGCGCCCATGCCCAGCTGTGTTCAGAAATGTGACTGCATAAGTTCTAAGTCCACTCGATTGATATCGGTTACATTTCTGAACAGCAGCTGGGCATGGGCGCTCTCACTGTATCACCCCATCTGCGTCTGCATACACCCAGTTTTCTAAACCTCTTTAAGTTTATTGGCTGATACGAAGTCAATAAAAGGAGATCAATCACAAATTAGATTGAGCGACTGTTCAGTGTAAAAAAGTTCCACTAATTCATGAAAGCATATTCATTATAATAGCCTAAATTTTAAGCATGTCATCCAAAAACTCTGAATCGGTTAATTCTCGCTATAATCGAACATAAAAAAGAACAAAGACCCAAAAATATGATTTAACATTGCTTTTCATTACTTAACAGGATACAACTGGGTCAATTTTGATTATGAACAGCCTGTTCAAGTCCCCCTTTGAGAAGTCATTCCAACAAATCTATATTACCATAACATATATAATGCCACATCAGAGGTAAGATTTGAATTATTTTTACCATGACCTACCTGGATTTCCCCATCCAGTACCATTAACAGTAGCTCCCCCTTGGGGAGCATTGCCTGCTTTGTTCCATGAGGCGGTTGAGTTGCCAGCACCAAAACCATGACTAGGCACATTCCACGGTTGATTGGCACTGTTGGTAGTATTGGTAGCACCAGGATTACTGCCAAAACCCAGTCCGGGTTCACTGTTTGGCATCCAGCCCGATCCGGTTGTACTTACGGTGGGCCCTTTTCCCGGGTGCGAGTCTGGGGCGGAATTATTACCGGGAACACCTCCCGCGCTTGACTTTGGTCCAGATGCATCTTGCGGCCCCTCTGCAATGGTGCCGGGGCGGGGTCCGGCCAACCACCCGGAAGGATCCCCTGAATTGTTCGCCGAGGTAGCACCGGGATTTGCCCCTGGAGTGGGGGCTTTGGGATCCCACGCAGAGTGGCGCCCACCAAATCCTTGCTGCTGTTGCTGCTGCTGATATTGTGTCGTTGGAGTTGTGACAGTTTTTCCCATTGCAGGGCTAGTTGTGATACCGCCATCCCATGTAGACAACCCACCCCCGCTGCTGTTTCTCCAGATTGAGTTCATCATCGTTGCACTGGATGTTGGAGGGTTATCGGTGATCATGGCAGTCTGGCCATCCATGGCATTGTGGCTAGATGTCGGGAGGCTGGCACTGACTGTGGCACTGGCTTTAGTTGAGGATGCCTTGGCATCGCCGTCGCCCTGCTTGCTGCCATCACGGGTTATTGCTGGCCAGGATTCTGTGTCGCGCTCATCCACGACAATACTGTTTTGTTTTTCACTACTCGGTCCCCAACCACGGCTATTGGGACCATTTTGCTCCATGGCTCGGTCGTTTTCATCTGAAAGATTCAAAGTAAAGTGGATCAAAATGTGCTGTGCAGGCAAACAGTATGACCTGGAATCAAACATCTTCTAATTATGCATTCATATGTCTTCTAGTGCATTTCGTGATTCCCCAAAACAAGATTCCCCGAATTCCAGTATGAGCTTGAACTGGATTTAAAATTTGGTTTGGATATTCTGGAAGTATTTCAGGCAAGATATACTTTTTTCTACAAATTTTTTCTGATTATGAGCAAAAATAAAATGTGACATCATACATCACTTGGTTGTGACTCTCAGACATAATTATATTATATACCCTTCGCACCTATTATTCTGTTAACAAAGCATATGCTACACGGTAGGTGTGAAGGGTAAAATGCAATTACACCAAACCTTTTAGCTAAAAAAAATAACAAGGGTTGGTTGATTTTTGCGAAAGTGTGTGCGAGTGTGTGGTGTATGTGGGGGTGTATGTGTATTTAATAGTAAAATTAATAACAATCTTGATATAGCGCTTAATGCAGAGGCCTCTTGGCACTTAACATACAAAAAAGAGCAATTATACCAATCAATTATACACAATTTCAAAAAACTTAAAGGATAATTTAAGTAGAAATTCAAACTCATATATATTGTGACCAAGAGATATAAGAGAAAGGCAACTCTGTTGCCTTCCATACTAGAAACATGGAGATACACCTGAATCGTCAGCTCTTGTGATCTGTGTGTATGTACCCACAGCGACAACGGTAAAGTCTTAATCTTTTCTGGATTCAGATGCCTCTACCCTACCTAATCTGATAAAAAAACTATCCCAAGCAACAGGATTGGGGGAAGGGAGAACAAGAAAGAGAAAGATGAGATATTTGGTTTGTATGCCTACCTGTTTCCATGGCAGTAGACTGAGGGTTTTGATTCGTTGGGGTCCAGGTCCATTAGACCAACCCCTCCTGCTGTTGCCTTGGTTGGTCTTCTTCACTGTTCCACTGACTCATAATCACTGCACCAAACATGGCAAAAAGAAGTACCAGACACAGGGAAAAGAAAACGTGGTCTATAGTGTGTTCAATAGAAAATGAGTAAAAATGACCTTGATAAGTACATTGAGATAACACAAGGACGACCAAGGTCATAATGCAAACCCTAGGGTAAATGTTTTTTTTTTTTTTTTTTTCTACTATAGTAGCTATCGTGGTTCACTATAAGATGAAAACAGGACCTTGTTAAGTACATTGAGATAACACAAGGGGAAGGCCATGGTCATAATGTAACCCTATGGTAAACATATTATAGTAGCTATAGCTTATTTTGGACAACTTGGATCATCTTCTCTTACAAAATTGTGTAGAATATAGGGCTGTCTACCCTGACGTCACAGTTCGGCCATTTGAGGTGATGGCAAGTATAGAGTGAGGATTCCCATAGGCCGCTGTAAAAATGGACATAAAATGCTCCAATTTTTACATGAAGTGATAGCAGGAGACTTGAATGGTAGCCACGAGTTAGACAAATAACATGCAATTTAGAAGTTGACCATTGTTCACTTGCTGGGTAGAAACCAATCCAAAGAAATGGTCATAAAGGGTGGCAACGCAAATGGCCTCGTAGAAACACACGTTTACGCCTCCGATGAAATAAGATGTGGACTTATTCAAATTACGCGCAGTGTTGTGTGTCGCGGAGCTGATAATGCGCCAATGAGGGACCGATGCTAAAGGCTAAGCACCGGCAAAGTGACCCGGATGAGTAGGCGCGCCCTATAAATGGCAATACAGTGGGGTCATGTTCCACCTTAACACTGAACAGGGTATAGGGGGTGAAATGATGACTGTCATTAGGAGAGATCAACTTGCGTGTTCACTTTTACAGGGGGTGGTTTGACTTGATCGTCTTCTTAGCCCTCTGTAAAGGATTTATCTAGATTGAAGCGTTTCACCCCACTTTCTAAGTTACATGGTCTACTATGGATTAGTGCTGAATGTTTGATTTTAAAATAGTAAAAGGATATAAGATGGTAATTCGCACTGGATATCTTATCCTATTAGAAGCCTATGGGGATTTAAACTGTTTGTAAATTTTTTTGAGTGACATTGATTTTGTTTGAAATCATGGCCAAAAAGTGAGATTTTTTTTTCAGTAGTTTATTAGGGTTTAATGAACATGAAGTCCACAGACGAAGTAGTAGATAAGTACTCAACTTGGTCAATATTTTCACTGATAGAGTGGTTTTTTTAAAGATAATTTTCGTAGTCATGTTTACCTCTTATGTAGACGGCTTACCTCGATTGGTCAATATGCGTCACATCACCATATTGTATAAACAAGCGTTTATCTGGCACGCCTGACGAACGCCAATTGTAAGAAATTATGCAATTTCTGGCCGAATATGATATTTGAATTAATTTGTAAGCGAAATATGGTAAACATGAACGGGTTCATTCATATTGATTTTGGTGTATGACGTTGTTAAACGAGGCCCTCGGGCATAAACAAGCGTTCAAACCCAAAATACTATGAATGAACCCCTTATTTAGCATTTTTTAATATCTTGCATCTCACACTGGCTACCTATGGTAATTATGATTAGATTTTATACTAGTGCAGTCTGGCATATATATCTTACTTCTTTACACAACATTGTACAACTTTTTTTTTTGGGGTCTCTCTTCTGTTGCGTATGAGCAGCCCTAAATTGTGTTGTTAACGTTGGAGCCAACTCACTGTGATTGGTTGGGGTTTGAGAATCGTATCCACCGGCGGCCGAAAGGTAGGGCACTCATTGAGAATGTGATCCGCAGTCTGTATGTAGAACCACATTGGCAGGCTGGCGAGGGCCGGCAGCCCTCCATCGGGATATTGCTATTGAAGCGACCGACTCCTTGCTAATCCGGTTTAAGGGGTGACCCATTCCTGCGTGGGGAGATTGCTGCCAGGTTGTAGTTCTGTTTAGGGTTAATAGAGAGTTGATCTGTCTTGGAATTCTAGCCAGGCAGTATTCCATGTCATGTGAGATGTTGAATGGGGACGGGAGAGTTTAGCATCGTGTCGGCAGAAAGGGTCGGGAGATCGGCAGTCCTCTCTGTCTAACCGCGTTTGGGTGATTCTTTGACACAATGTTATGTCAGGCAGGTGCTTTTGTCCAGCAGGGCCGTATTTCACTAGTTTGTGGGCTAGTGGTTGCTCCCCCGAAGTGCTGGCAAGGTGCAATGCCTGACGCACTGGTAAGAAATCAGAATGGAGTGGGGCGGAGGCAGCCAGGTTATTTGGTTCTCAAGGTCTCGTTGAGTCGTGTCCAGCTTCTTCGGTGTATAGCCGTTTCAAAAAAGCCACCATGCTGTGGCGGCATCTTCAGCAGTGCTGTAGACCAGGCCAAGGCCAGTGGTGCGTAGGGTCGTTTGGGCTAGCACCCCATGAAGATCCATTCAAGTCTGCACAGAGGTTTTTCCTCGAAGTACCTTGGCGGCATACTTTTGGGGTGTATCCAAATGCTAACTTTACTCAAAACGCAATCATGATTATCCAGTTGGGACTAGGATGTAGTACTCTTCCCATGTTTTTAATCTATCCTAATATTCTTTCTTATTTATTTCAAAAATTATTGCTACCAATTGAAGAAACAAACCTGGGGTCCACTAAGTTCGTTTTGGGCGTCCCGGTAACTCTCTTTTTGGTTTTGCCGTTTTCGAGACGCATAAATTAGATTTCCAATTGATGCTAAACTAACCGCGCAAAAATCCCCTCCCCGAAAAAATCACTCTCCCGACTCCAAGTAATTTACATTTTCCAGTACAACTCAGCCAATGAGAAAATTCCATGATGAATTTCCACTTTTGCATTGCAATAAATCCGAAAATTTACAGTTAGTTTCATTTATTTCGCATCTAGTTCGTAACCTTCTTGGGGAAATCCCCCCGCCCATGTCCTCCCGGCGATGTCAGGTGTATATTTCATTAATAGTATAAAATACCTTAACTGACTGATAGCACGTGAAATCCTCGGGACCTAGCCTGTCCCCGAAAAATTTTCAAAACCGCTGCAGAAAAATTTTAAGCCTAACAAAACAATCATCGGGGGAAAATATTTGAAAAAAAATAAGCTTTTCCAACTAAAGATTATTAGTTTCAAATGAACGTTGTCTTGTGGACAATGGAGTTCCCAGAAAAGCTTAGGTTTTCTGATCAACCTCAGTATCGGAAGCGGTCCGCATACTGATAGCATTTTGAAAAATATCAGTCTCAAAACCCAAGGTTACCCAGGCTAATTGCGTACATGTCGGCAATTCTGATCAAATTGTAGAAGTTGTGTTTTAAATAGTATTGAAAAACATCGGGTAAAACATCAGTCTTCAGTAATAAGTATTACAATTTTGTTTGCCTTTTGCATGACAACATCGGCAAACTTTTCACAATAAAGTGATAATCCACCCCCAGTTCAAGCAAAGCAGCCCGTCCCCTATGCGAAATTTTAAACATTTTGCGAACTGTCGGCTTTCAGCCGCATGGACATGGTCTGAACAAGGTTGGGGGCTTTTTTTCATTTTAAAGTAGAACCGAAATGCAGGTAGGCCCTATATCATTAATCCCTCCTCCCCCGTTGATTTCCAACAAGTGTATAAAAAGCAAACATGATTATTGTATCGACAATTTTGCCACATATATTATGCCTATTAAGATTCTTTCAAAATAAAGTTTCTTGGCCGGTCCAGTCGCGAACCACTGCCAACCGTAGCATTGCAATATTATTTTCCAACAATCAGTACCCTTGAAGTGAGTTTCCGCTTGAGAAATTCATTCAAGTTTTCCATTCAATGATAATTCCAAAAAACCTCCAATTTGTTTTAAAAATATAAATTTGTTATTGTTGTAATTGCATTTATTTATCAAATTCTTATCTTAATCATTTTATTAACAAAAAAACAATTATTTATTTTTAAACGTAAAAAAGTTGCCATGAAATCAGTACCTCCATGATGAAATGTAGCAACTCAAAGAGTTAAAAGTACCCCTACCTTAGCCTTGTCATCAATAATGTGGAGCCTGCCAGAAACTGGTAACTCAAAAAAGACAAGTGTGTTTTCTTTGGTCTTGTTTGCAATTTTAATTAAGAAAAAATAATATTGTCATTTTAACAATAAAATTACACTTTACAATTTAACAAATCCACTTCAATAAAAATGACAAATTGACAATTTAATGAATGAAAATCTATACATTACATTATATAATAACCCTTTTTGTACTCGTTTCCTCCCTGACATTTTTTAACTACAAGCATTATTTTAATCATGGCATTATTATAGTAAAAAAAATTGAGGTCCGGCACATGGCAGATTGGACTGCATAGAATTGTATTGTTAGTGATTGCACGATGACTATATGACCCTGGCCAATTTTTTACCAATAAAAATGTTGACCATGGCCCCAGAATTTGCAATTGGACCCTCAAAACTTTGCACTTCCAGGTTGTTAAGGGGGTCCACTGGACCCCTTGTTTCAAACTACTTATTGCTAACCCTGGAAACAAACCTATCATACTGGAAGGATTCATTCATTCAATTAAGTCTTTTTGTTGTCCAAATTAAGTTGAGCAATAGTAATGTTTTTTGTGTTGAATATAATTCCTATAATCCATCAAACTGTTAATGGTTAGGTTATTCCCAGGGAAAACACAAACAACCTGTTTTTTTTTTTTTTTTTTTTTTTTTAATCACTTACATTTCTTCACACATAGTTTAAAAAAAAAAAAAAAAAAAAAAAAAAAAAAACCCCCAATTATGCCTACGGTTCTCCAAATTTGAACACACTTAAATTTCTTTGAAAAAATCGTATATTCAATGGAGCAATAACTGCACTGCATCTTAACATGATGAATAAACAAGACATCTACCTTTGCCATCCTCCAAAGACATACGTATATAAGACGATGGCTAATAAGCATTACTGGCATTGTTAACCACAGTTCATAAACCTTAGCATGTCATTAGGTATTATTGATCCCATCACTCATAACACTGACACATCGATACAGGTGAGTACCAAATGACCACCTACGGATTCTCTTTCTTGTGTTAAAAGCATTCTTAGCATTAAAGGTTGGGGGGGGTTGTTTCGATCGTCTTTGGGACCCCATAATTTTAACCGGAAGTAGTAT
>JAMKCH010046540.1:0-12336 GCA_023653785.1 Ophioderma brevispina
CTATCTGTCCACAATTTGGAAATCCTACTTTCATCCCAGCACTTTCGGCTTAAAGACGACAGTAGAATAATTACAGCAACTCTGCTCACATGGATTTATAAATCCTGGCACTGTGTGGAGATAATATACCATTATTGTAGATAAACTAGCTATAACCATACTGCATAGCTGATTGCAAATGCTGAACCCCCCCCCCCCCTGGCGAGTCATTCCGTGATAGTATGTAACTCTACAGATAGATGTCCCCTGCAACAATAATCATTCATCATTATCATGCATAAAACATAACCTTTAGTTACACTAGCTGACCAATCGGAATTCATCACCCGAATTACGGCACTTCATATATTATATTTGTGGGGGAATCCCTAGGTTCTGCAATGTTTTGATCTCAAAAATAAACAAGTTCTAAGTTTAGCATCCTTGGGGAATTCCAACTCCCCTATTGTGCACAATATAAACAGGTGAGCTGGCCAAACAAAGGGTATCCCTTTTTCTCTTTTATAGTAAACAAAGTGCTTTTCACGTGAGAAATCTTTTATCAAATAAAATTGAGAAAAAATATTTTTAAAAGTCTAGTCAGAAAAATGGAGGCCATATAACAATATCATTCAATACGCGAATAAAGCCCAACTGTTATAACTCGTCTTCATGGCCAAATTCATTCTCCCTTGAAAGTGTGTTAACACGATTTGGGCAGTCTTCTGCGGTGCTACTATACAATTAATGTTGTGTGCCAATCCATGTATAGAGATCAGTGATGCCCACTCGATTGCTGGAATTTCTTTTGATATTTTGGATGAGTGGCTAATTGAATGATGCTGGCCGCCTCGGTTTTGGCATAGCAGTGTGCGTGCACGGCGCCCCATTGTTAGGAATTTCGATTTGCCCATCCCTCATAAAGTGTTATATCCATACGGCGGTGCGGAAGTGTGTAGTCTGTGTCACAGGCTCCGAAAAATATTATCTAAATTAGTACTGCGCGAGAGATTAACGTTATCAGTCCGTCATAGAGAGGCATGCAATGAAACTAAATCTCAAATATCTCCAGAGAAAACGAAGGGGTTCTATGGAGATTATGATCAGAGGGTCGTACTATGCTTTTTTTAAAATGTACCGTAATTGGGGCTGAACCAATAGAACTTAGCGAGAAAATTGAACGTTTTTGTCGGTACTTCGGTGCCTCGCAAACACGGAAAAGTGAACACGCCATCGGCTAGGCCGCATCCCTTTTCCACAATGCATTTCGGTATTATTCCAGTCTTGAGAATTTTCAACGCTGGTTTCAATTTACGTTTCAATTTTAGAAAACAGGCATAGTACTTACCGTACCGCCGTTAATATTCCCCCAGGCCTTGCGAACGAAAACAGTCAACTTCCGGTTAGTTTGTTGATAAGAAACGTAAACATAGGACTGTCGTTGTATCTGCAATTTTGCAGAACCTCCAATCCCACCTCTGTTGATATCGTAATTTAACAGGCATTTGACCTGCATGCTTGACCTACATGGCTTTTTATGTGGTTTCAGCTAGTGTAGTAACCACAAACACTAGATCTGCAGCAACGCATGGAAGCTGCAACAAGAGAAGATGGGGTTGTTTTTTGGTTCGACCAGTCAGTGATGATCCGGTTAAAGTTGCCAGCGAAGATCAGTCTTCGCATTTGGCTCGGAAGTACGGGTTGGTGAAATGCAGAAAAAGAAGGAGAGTGTACAACCTGTGATGATTCGGATAATAATGGGTGAGGATGAGTTATGCTATCATCATGATAGTATGAGTACGGTATTCATAATTCCGTCGGTCGCTGGGTGTTGAATTGCACAGTCAAGAGACGCGGAATCAGTTTGGAAAGAATTAGTATTGTGCCACACGCCACACCTATGAAATTTGCAGCCTCAACGGAATCAAAACTGCAGTTACGGATGTGGTGGCAGAAATACTGAATTCATCCATGAGTTTACCTGCTATAGAGTTGAGGAATAATTGAGATTCGAACAATCTGCTGAGTGTGTGCGTGAGGTCGCCAATGCTGTAGACGCGCCATAAATACAACAAAAGAGGATCACGATAGCCCGCGTACTGGTCGCACACACCAGTACTACGTACGCTTAGTTTCAACAATTGACAAAAAATGAATGTTCCGGCGATATAGTATGTTGTACTAAGTAGTAAAGTGACACACAAATTTTAGCCTTCACGTAGCGTTGCACGTCGTCCGATCCTACCTCCTACAACGCTACGTGCCTTCTCTATTTCTCTATTTGTAGGAAGATAGTAGGGGTTATCGCTAGGAAAAGCCAGAGCAACCTCGGCTAACCACATTTAGCTAAGGAACAAAAACCTTTTTCTGTGTTGAAGGTTATCTCGACCAAAATACCACCAATATGCAATAGACATGCAGTCATGTGAATTGCAATCAGTCGGGGATGAAGCGCTCAGGGCGATGTCGCTAATCAGGCGACTGCCCCGCGAAAAAGGAGATTTTATATCGCAAATTCGGCGATCGTTTGCCTATTTTTAGATCATAATTCCCGTGTATCACAATTTAAGCAAACTATTCTTCACAAAAGTTATTTTGCCAATTTACTTAAATACAAATATCTAAAATCTCAGCGGGCATCAAAAAACTTTCATCTGGGACTTTCCTGCCACATTAGGTTAAAAGTTGCGATTGTTGAAAAGAAAAATACATTTGAGAAAAGCCCCATTGTCAGAAAATCATTTCGTGTCATCAATTCAGGGAATCCCATTCACCATCTTGAAATATAGTCCAAAAATGAGTGAAAGGTCATTGCATATAATTTGTGTCCAACTATATAGCCTCATCTTTCGGATACAAAGGGTTAAAAACCAATAACTTTTCTATAAGGAAGACAGAGAATTGACACGCGGTGCCTATTAATCTGAAATGTGAAGCGGGATTCGCACATGCGCAGAACGGCGAAAAGGCTCTGAGCATAAGCAGTAAGAGCAAATATTATGGCGGTGCACATCTAACATGCCTTGACGAATATATCCAGCAGTTTTGAGTACGATTTTGCCACTTGAACTTGGAATTTTTCAAAATCATACTGGCGGATTAAAAGGTGATAATCCGAAGTTTTAACAAAAGGGTGTGTATGATTTTTGGGGGAACCTCTTATCGCCCAATTCGCCGCCCCCCCCCCCCCCCCGGGCGATCGCCCGATTGAGCGCTTTCCCGACTGCCATGATTACTTATCTACATTATTACCATCGACCCCCCCTCCTTAGTTTTGCAATTTGATATCCCAAAGTGTTCATTTGAGTTCAAAATACGAGGGCAACAATTTTCTGGGGGGGGGGGGGGGGGGGGGGGAACCTACACAAAATGAAGTCCAAGAGTGAAACAGGAAGTCTGAATGACGAGGTTAAAGGTCGTACACGTGGGTGACGTGTGTGTTTACCAACAACCACACCACTGATGACAAAACTGTTTTCTACCACCTCCAGCACAATGCGGCCAAGCACAGAAGGTCTAACTAATTTAGGTGTGATATGTGGGTTGTGACATAGTTGATGCGTGCCTAACTAGAAATAATATTAATAAATGACAAAAGTGAGGCTTGCCACAATAAGCGATTCGGAATTCAGGCACTGCTGCACTACAATAGCAACAACAATATTCATATCCACGATTGACCTCCATGTCCCATCCCAGAATTCTTGACTTTTATTGTGCTGAGATAGGTCACGGAGGTCAATCGTATGAACAACAATAGTGCATGAATTATCGAACTCACAGTATTCATTCCTCAGGCCACTTAAAATGAATTTATTAGTTTGTCATAGACAGTGTGTGTGAAAAAGGATAGGAAAGGCACGGTTTTTATTTTTTTACTGAATAACGCTAAAATATGGCTGTTGTCACCGAAATTTCCCCAGGACTTTCAGCTGACATCAGAAAAATGGTGAGGCCTTTTTTAAATCAAATGAAAGTGACTGTGATTGTTTAATAACACAATAGGCCTATCAAAATACTCTGCAAAATCAGAGATTCATGTGCCGTGAACACCTCATCACTTACACGCCATTGTGAAAAGTGCCCTCGCACTAAATTTTGAAGTAAAACATGTACCAACTCACGGACGGCCATATTGGTAATCCGAACACGTGCCTGTTGATTGGTTGATATAAAAATAAGCTCACTGCGTGTTGTTAGTTCTAGCTGGGGAGTGAGGGGCTTGTGTATGACGTGACGTAATGACAAAATTGCAGAGAAAACCATTTGGATAGCGATCTAGAAATTGTGCGGCTGCTTGTCTTTAGAGATGTGCAAAAGCCAGGCAAGGGACTTGCCGATGTTTGAGAACCAGCGTGTTGGGAAGTAATATCGAGTTGAGTCTGGGATGCCCGTTTTCGCTTTTTAAATACAGTGCAAAACTGCCCAGATAAAACTAGCGCGCTTCGAATCTCCAATTTTAGAATTACTGCACCGGTGCCATTTAACCTTACAAAACTTTACATGCCACAAGGTAGAAGTTACATGCACAGATGCCACCGGCAATGTAGCATGGATTAGTGCTATGCTAACCTTTATTCATATCTGACTCTGGTACGTTTAGACTTATTGACAGTTGCTCAATTTATCATTTCAGCATTCACTGGACTTTCTATGAAATAAGCTAAAATTGCACATGTTTAGGAATTCACAAAGTTGAAATTTACATGCACACGTGCACATGCAGGTACAAAAGTTACATGCCCAGAGAAGAAAGCTACCGCACCTGTGCATGCATGCACCTTGGTTATTTGAAACCTGAAACTAGGCAGACTTAATTTTCAAAATACAAAAAAGTTTTGGTTTTTTTGAAGTGATTTAAAATTATCAAATCAATGTGATTTAAATCAAACAACCTGGAAAATGTTTGATTTTACCAGCAAGTCAGGTATTTTCCACCATGATGCAAAGTTTCCCACTTATTTGGGAAAACCAAAATTTCCATCCAGCTGCCAAATTTCACTGGCCCAAGGAAGGAGCGGGTGATTCCAAATCCCCATTTGCACGATCTGATTATAACTTTACTATTCGCACAAGTAGATGTCAAATAATTAATAGCATACACTCCCGCGCCTATATCAGCCAATAGAGATGAAGTGATGCATGGGTGATGAATTGTTTGTTTTGACCCTATCATTGGTGAATCCAGGTTATACATGATTTAAGTTGGTGTAAAGAATGAAATCTTGCTTATTTAAAGTTGAAGTGGGTGCTTTATTGTGTATGTGGTATTTAGTGTATTACAGTAGGCCTTAGAAAATGTTATAATGTGGAGAGTTGGGAGATGTACCATTCTACTTAAATGCTCCCCAGTGTTTCCGGATGGCATTTCTTTCAAAGTATCATGTTTAATCAAATTCTATCCACATTAAGATGTTTTAAATGAAATTTTTTTTTTTTTTTTTTGTATCATTGCTGATGCACTATTCTGATACATTGGCATTCTTTCAAGTTGTACACGTTCCCTAAAAGGGGCCTTGTCACATTATTTTCATGTAATGGTTGTGTTTTAATATTTTAATAATCAATTTAGACCATGGTTAAAACATTGAAACATTATCAAGCTGCTCTTTGTTTTCCTCATGTTTTTTCGAAAGGGACAACCCTGACCGCATTGCATTGGTGGGAACATGCCCAACAGACCGTTACGATCATCTAGCATGGGTGGTGGAAAAAAAAATTTAGCTGACGTTGAAGCAAACCCCGACATGCCCGAGCCAGAAGTAGCTTTGATATTCAAAGGATCAGATTCAGATCAATGTGACATTAAGGAACTCGAGAACAAAATTAAGAGAAGCAATAAAAAGTGTGAGTAGATCATGGATTCAAAATTGACTGGATAAAGCAACAGCAACTGTGAAGCCCTTCCCATAGTTCACCTGTTTTGCTTTCCATATTTTAATACCGTGGGTGGTCTTTCTGTCCTGTTACACTGTGTCTGTCTGTTTGACCGCTTTTATTTTGGTGGCCCGCAGCTATAGCTGGAGGACCACTAGCAATCCACTGTGCGTGTGTATATGTATGTTGTTTTGTGTATGTGTTTCACTAATGTAATTTTTTTTCAAATGGCCATTATTTATTTTTTTTTAATTTGACCTCAATTGAAAAGTTGAAGTTCAATTGGAACCAAACTTGTTTAAAGCTAACAAATTACCATTTGTGATGAAGTTATTTTCATATGGTATATTTAAAAAAAGGTCAAAGGTCATGGAGCGGGCCCACAGCTTATCTTTTGAATTAGCGAGCGTGAAAGCCCCCGATAACTGTGAAATTCTAGTTTTCTCTGAGACCGAGGTCGCGCCTTTTCCTGAAACTTGGTGGTTGGGCGCCCTTGACCCCGATTACGGGTAACATTTGTTTGACACACACTCTTCCTATCGAGGTTCCTAATGTTGGCAGCTCCAGATTCCAATGGACCCTTGTGCATGAATGGAAGAGGACCATTTCTGAACTGCTGTTGATAAAGCCATGGTCCATTGATCATCTTTATTTTGCATATGATTCCCAGTTGGGCAAGAGTTTCCATATGTACCCCTCCCTACGAATTGCTGCAACCTTATCCTGTGGTTTATTCCTCCAATGCTCCAGAATTTATAGGGGAGGGACCATTGGAACTCTTTCCAAACATTGTATTTGGAAACAATGATTATTTATAATTTCACACTAAAAATACAACATGTATTGAAAGTAGAATTGTGCCCAATTTTGTTAGATTAATTTAACCTATTTCCAAAAAAAATTAAGTACTACTCGGGGCATAAACTTTTAGGCCAAGCAACTTCCAGTCTAGGGTAGGTTTCATTTGATGACTGTTTCATTTTTCGATTCCGCATCTGTCATTAGTTTTATGCCCATTTGGGCAATCCAAGTGGTACCTACCACACAGTCCTTGTAAACATATTTTGCAAAAAGTCTGCAGTGTCCTCTGACAAATAATAGAAACAACATCACAAAAAAAGGATTTTATTTTCTGCAAAATCTTCAAACATGGTCACTTTTTTCACAAAGTAGATTGAATATTCTAGTTTCCATTCAAAGAAAACTTGTAAAAAAAGATGTTTTATTCATTGGACCAGTATGTATCAAAGGACTTCTAACAGTCCTGTGAATGGCTTCCAAAATTTTTCAAAATTATAAATGGTTCAAATTCACTGAAAAGAATGGAAAAAAAGATAACAAATTATTTTCCAAATCTTGAATTTTCGATGTGGCTGAAAATTTAGGGTGCGGGCATGCAACAGGAAACTAATAATAAGTTTGCTTGGCCTTAAATTAAACTTAATGTTGTACATTCAGTTCTAGTAGACTATGGGACATGACCTTCTATGCTGTTGTTTTGTTGACCCCATCGGGGGGCTAGGGGAAAACCAAGTGTAAATTCATAATAAATTATTACAATCATATAACCGTCTGATCCCGCAAGTAAAAATGTCACCTCAATTTCCTTTCCCTTATTAGTGACCAATATATAATGGATACACATAGACTTCAGCAAACAATGGAGCTAAAGATATTCAACAATTGGCCCGGTATGCGGTGGAGAAAAACACTTGGAATCTTCTCAACTGCGTGGCAATATAACAATGACTCTGCACCCTGGGGCGATTGTTGAATATCTGAATATCAATTCTGTGCTCAGAAATATTAAATTTAGTTGTAAACTGAAAAATAAATTTTGGTTAAAAGTTACTCATTGTTTACATGTGTTTACAGAGTCCAAACTCTCTGGCAATACTGAACCAAGCAGCAAACTACTGGCGTATTCGTGGTAACACTCTTCTGGCAATAGAATGCTTTCGCAAGGCAATGTCTGTCGCACCGATGAACCCAGACGTTCTTCTGAACTTAGCACGAGTTTTAATCAACCTACAGTACTTTTCAGATGCACTTTTTCTCACACAAAAATCCCTTGAATACAAGTCATCGGACCAAAACTCTTGGCTGCAACATTTTACCTTGGGGGAGATTTACAAAGCGCTGGGAAACTATGCTGATGCTACCTCACACTTCAGACATTCCTTGGACTTGAATCCGACATTCCACCCCGCCGAGGCCCACCTGCGAGAAATGGAACGACCCAACACCACCAATGCAACACTCTATACATTAGGTATCATAGGTATACTGATAATAAGTGTTTGCATTGGGCTTTATTACATGACCGAGGGGCCATCAAAAGAAAACGGATCACATTCGAGGCGATCTTCAAAATTGGCTGTCCCATGGGACAGGGCAAGGTTTCCGATTCCACCGCGTCTTTTGAAACCTAAGAAAGGTGGCTCATGTTGACTTTTAAAGAAATTAAAAAAACAGATTTATTTTCGTAAGCATTATGTTTAATAGAATTTTGTCATGTTTTGTTTTTTTATAATTATGACTTTGTTCAAACTCTCGATTTTTGCTGTCCAAGAACCTTGTGGACAAGTGTGCTGTCTTTGAAATCAATGCTCATCTGATTTCCAATGACACAATTTTCAAATTGGCCCATGATTGATTATTTGATTATTTCAAACAGCCCTTTAAAGGCCAACACCTGTGCCCCTTGGATCCTAAGCCATTGATGAAGTAGTCTTCCTGTTAATTGTTATAGATTAAACAGATCATTCCTTAATTGCAGTTGCCAGCGTTAATATTTGGAGAATAAAAGATAGGATTTCTTGTTTTGCCTATCCACTATTCGTGGTCATAATTGACGGCAGTTCCTTTTATTTTCATATATAGTGGATGCCGGTTGCATCAGCTTCCACTTTCAAAATTTTGGGCTGCCCATCCAGTGTGACTTTATCTTGGCTGCAACCACAAATCTTTTACAATTCCTTATTTTGTTTATAATGTGTTTTAATCACCAAAATATTTCTTATTTGGTATTACCCTTACATACTTTAAAAGACAAAATTCTTTCCTCATTAACAAAACTTAAGCATCTGTATGAGCTGTTTTTTCACTGGATAACTGTATACACACATGCATGCATAACACTTGTGAGGAGGGAAATCAAGGTCATTACATAGTGTATGCCGCTTGCAGTCTCAGCGGAAAGCCGCTTGGTGTACGCAGCTTGAAGGATGAGCTTTTATAGTCAAGCGGCACTATCGCTTGAACTCGTATCGAGCGACGCGCTCAAAAAGTGAACTCAAGTAAACTCAATGCAGAGTGTCGCTTTGGGGAAAAGCGGCAGCCCGAGCGGAAGGGTGATCGAGTATAGGCTTGACGGCTTTTTGCCGATTGGGTCCAACGCGAGCGCTAGTGATTCTGACATGATTGCGGAGTGACGTAAATTTCATCATCAGCGCGCTGCAAGCGGTAAGCCGGCATGAAACTATGTATGACCTTTACTCCTACATCTCTGCCAGAATATGTCAGGAGTATTTACTTAGCGCCGGCGTGACATCATGAAGACTGAACGTGAATGCCGATTGGCTTCTTTGAGTAGGTTGGCCTCCCCATTGGTTAATCCCACATGAGGCTACCCATGGACTCCTTCCCTTTTATGCAGATATTGCGGCGCACGCGTTGCCAACCTCTGAACAATGCTGGCAGCGACTTAATGCCATCTCGACCATATTGCGTGTTTGTACATTAAACCCTGCCTTAAATTCAATCGCCAAATGATCAACGTTGGAATGATCAACTTTGGAATCAAATAAGCCAGTGTATGTTGTTGTTACTTGATTATGTTTTGAATTCAGTCATTTGTGTCAATCAAATTCACTGGCAATGCATACATCATATCTCAATTGGCTAATCCTTTTGAAATCTGCATACTCATGTAAGGCTGTGACATATTCCAGGGTACCCGGGCACTTGCCTGTTTATGTCCTACCTGGGACTGAATTCATCTTACGTGTTACCCGAATCACCGAATGTCACTTTAAAACAAGTTTACATTTCTTTTACTACTCCCAATCAACATAACATCCTGAATGAAAACATATCCAAGGTAACCAGATTTGATGAAAATGTTGATATTTATTACTTGAAAAAAATAATTCTTAGGAATTACATAGAACAGGAGTGTATTTTCATCGCTGTTAATTTAAAAATCATGGTAATATTTGGCAGTGAGTAATACCAAGTAGATTATTTTTTTCTGAGCTTTGGTCCAAATTCTGTATCCATGTGTTTCAGGTACCTGGGGTCCCCGAAAATCATAACAAGTAGCGTACCCGTGTTTGGCATTACCGCAGAGGGTGTTTTGAATCAATCCCATAATGCATTGTCAGTGTGACTAACTGTAATGTACTAACACATGTCAGTACTTAGGGATAATTGTTTCCACAAGTTAAGAACCACAAGACAATTTTATGATCATGCAAACATTCCCTAAGTACTAATGGCTTTGTGGGCTACAATGAGCCTTAAGTCAGGATTTTATGTTTTGTGGGATCACATGACCAATTGAAGTGAAATTCCCAAAACTGGTGCATTTGGTGGGATTGACTCAATACACCACTCATGGCTTACCCCTTAGAATAGGTCAGTACCTATGCTCAAGTCTTCACAGGGGGTATGGATTTGAATACCCCTTGGGTAAGCATTTGGAAGTTTACACACCCCCTCTATGAAAGATTCAAATTTAGTGTTCCACAGGGGGAAGAGAGAGACGAATGGAAAGCCAAGTGTGAGACTCATCATTTGAAATATCCACCTTCATTTGTGAGGGTAAGCCAAATGTGATCTTTCATTTGAAATATCCACCCTTCCATTTGTGGAAGATTTTGTGATAGCATGGATATCTAATTGGCTATAGAAGCATGTTAGAATAAGAACCTTGGTCAACTGGCTCACGCTAACTTTGGTACGAACCACTGATCACAACACAAAACCTATGCATAGTCATAATCCCCGAACAGGGTGCATGTAGTAAGGTTTGTTACTAACGTGTACTACATCAGTGGATAGAAAAGCCACTGGGGCAGAGTTGGCAGTGGTGTTTGTAACCCCCCTTTTATTTTAACCCACCCTTTTTTATGAAAACAACAACCCTTTATATGAAACGTAATACCCCACCCTTTTTCACCATTCATGGAAATTCTACACTGCTGTCACACATTGTTTTCTTTTACACTTATGTTATATACGTTTACGGAGTAGACAAATTCCACCATTTTTTTTTGTCATTAAAGTACATTGTTTGCCCCACACAAAAAAAATGCATTTTGTTATTTAGGGAACCCTAAACTTTTTGTTGGATGTTATTACAACTCTTTATTTTCCAAATTGGTATGCAATCATGGCAAAACCATTATTTCCCAGATTGTAATTTTGCATTTTATTTATCAGAACCCCCTTTTATTTCCTACCCCACCCTTTTAAAAACCACCACCCTTTATCGCAATCACATCCAGTATGCCCATGCTTTTTAACCACTTTTTAGAATTTTTGAACCCACCCTTTCTAAGCGTGGGTTACCAACCGTGTGGGGTTATCCTCAAACCCAAAATTTGTTACCGAAATCCCATCCCACAATGCAAAAACCAACAATGTACGAGTAGATATGCACTCAACTACTCCTGCACACTCGCGGTTTAAAGATAGATTGCCTCCTTTAAACTCGCACCATTTTGTGTGCAAAATTAACCAGGCAATCAAAGCGTACTCGTTACTGGTAAAATTTGTACATCAACGGTTTTTTTTTTGCACAGTATGACAGAAAAATGACCGTATGCCACAAAACACCATAGAATCTACTCGCTTTATTTTATCTCTCCTCTACAATGTTGGTGCATTGTTGTGGGCATAGGAATTTGGGTAAAAGATTCTCGGTGGACACCCAGTATGCCACATATTTGCTGCAATCCAGGTGGGCTTTACTCATGTTTAACTCATGAGCATTCCAACTGTTGTGATTTCAATTCAAATAGTTTTTGTATGGAGAGTTTGAAGGCAGATTTTTGGTTTTCACAACTGTCCCTGAAAGGTATGACCTGATTTATATTTATGGTGTCAATTTAGATGTGAATCCCGCCACAACATAAAGCACAGCTGTTTGAGAGTCTCATTTATTATAGCAAAACCAGATAATACAAAGACTCAAGCGGCGACACACTTTGACAGCTAATATCGATTTTTATTCCACTAACTAACTTCATCCTGTGTAATTAAGTTTACACAATTTCATTGCTGGTCAAATGTGACTTTTCTTAAAATCTAGTTTTAACATGTCTCTCTATTGACAAATGGGCATGTAGGGGCGCTATAACATACGAATAATAACCTTTTGTAAACCTAGATGCAAGATTCCGCCATGGATTTTCTATTTTGCAAGGTAATAGCTGTTGGCTACAGGCCCGTACGCAGGGGGTGCAGGGGCACCCC
>JAMKCH010046541.1:0-12800 GCA_023653785.1 Ophioderma brevispina
ACACACAAGCTCTATGTGCAGCGGTTTCGGTCACCGATTACGTAACAGATGAAGTGCCTAGTTCAATACAATACATACAGCTGAATGCCCAAAGACCGAACACCTCCCGTAGACTACCAGCTGGACTGTTTCTTGCTGATAGACTCGTACACATCCGAATATAGCTAGGACATCTGGTGATTTTATTTAAAGAAAATATTTGGGCCTATGTTCCTTTTAACGATAAAATTATAAACGACATGTATCCAAAATGGTACTGAATAATTAGGGGGAAAATCGCGATGAGGAATTATTTTAATGGCCACGGGTAGTTTATTGTACTCATACAATGTATAGTAATGTAGCTTGCAAATTAAATGTTGTACTGAAATACATTATTTCACATCAAAGGTATTCATTTGAAGTATCAGGATGAAAATACCAGCAACTATTTCATTAAACATGGTTATTTGAACACAACTTACCTTTGACACTATAAAATATCATTCAGAACAGAATGCATTCTTATATCAATGCACACATAACACAGATAAGTTTTCATTTGGCCATCCAAAATGGAGATTAGCGTAAAAGCGGATTATGATTTCGTTGACATCCACGACAACCATTGAATCATAAGTCTTTTTATCATTAACAGACCATTATAGAACTGAATTCCTCAGTTTCCAGTAAGCCGATTCTGTTCAGTAACTTTGTAGCATGGTTATTATGTATTTTGTAATAGCAACAAAGACCTACACTGTTAGAAATTTCCGTAAATTAAGAAGACAGATTTTCCGCAAATTTACGGAAAATCTGTTTTTGAAAACAATAAAAAATAAAAAACAAAAAACATAAAAAAATGTTTAATTTGCGGAAATATTTCAAAAATTTCTGGCAGCAAAATTTCCGGACTTTTTTTTTCTTTCCGTAATTTTAAATTACGGAAAATTCTGTTAAAATACACATTTTTCCCATAATATGAGACAAATTTCTGTAAAATTACTGTCAAAGTTTCGTTAATTGACGGAAATTCTGTAAATTTACCCCAAAAAAGTCTGGAAATTCTGCTGCCAGAAATTTCCGTATATTTACGGAAAATTTTCTAACAGTGTAGTCTCCGCATGGCCGGGGATATGGAACCCGTATACCAATATCACCCCCCATCGAAATGTCCAAGAATTCTCACTTAATTTGAAATCTACTATTATAGTAGTTAACTCTACCTTGATATAACCGGACAAATCCCATTATGATGATCATGACAAGGCCTAACATCTTAGCTACTGTCAGAAAGACTTGAAGACGGTATGACCAGGGCACACTGTATACGTTCAGGGCGAATATAACACCTGTAAGTATAGAATTAAAGAATTTTAATTTATATTTTTAAGATCATTTCTGAATCAATATGAAATGGTGAGTAGAAACATTAAGAAATGACCGGAATAATAATTTTCAACATCCCAGGATAACAAAGATCATTTTATTTTTAATGCTCCAGAGAAAGATTAATATATAACGAATCTTTTCAGATTTGTAACTCGATTGTTATTATACATAGGCCATCAGCCAGCAAGGTTTTATTGCCCCGTCGGAGGTCAGAAGGTTGAGAGCATCATTCTTATCCAAAATTTTCTTCTGAATCCGAAAATCGAAGTCTTGTATGCAGCAGCAGCCGGGTTGTGGGTGAAAAATTGACTTTTAACTATTTCAGTCATATTTTTGAAGAAATCACCTCAAAATCATGTTTTTGGCACAAAACCTTTATTTTACATCCCAAGACAATGATTTTTGTATCAAATGAAAGGAAAAATTATACTCTATGTATCCAAATAAATTATATCATTTTATGTGATTTTGTTAGCTGAAAAGGGCAATAAAATCTAAATTTGGAGCAAAAAGTGCATATTTGACATTTTTTCAATTCACACCTCAAAACGCCACATAATATTTTTAAAACTGGAATATATTGATTCAGATAGAATCTTTGGACCCATTTCTTAATTTTTATCATCATATAAATGAGATTTTTTTTTTTTTTTTTTTTTACTATTATAGTAGTTAACTCTACCTTGATATAACCGGACAAATCCCATTATGATGATCATGACAAGGCCTAACATCTTAGCTACTGTCAGAAAGACTTGAAGACGGTATGACCAGGGCACACTGTATACGTTCAGGGCGAATATAACACCTGTAAGTATAGAATTAAAGAATTTTAATTTATATTTTTAAGATCATTTCTGAATCAATATGAAATGGTGAGTAGAAACATTAAGAAATGACCGGAATAATAATTTTCAACATCCCAGGATAACAAAGATCATTTTATTTTTAATGCTCCAGAGAAAGATTAATATATAACGAATCTTTTCAGATTTGTAACTCGATTGTTATTATACATAGGCCATCAGCCAGCAAGGTTTTATTGCCCCGTCGGAGCTCAGAAGGTTGAGAGCATCATTCTTATCCAAAATTTTCTGCTGAATCCGAAAATCGAAGTATTGCATGCAGCAGCCGCCGGGTTGTGGGTGAAAAATTTACTTTTTACTATTTCAGTCATATTTTTGAAGAAATCACCTCAAAATCATGTTTTTGGCACAAAACCTTTATTTTACATCCCAAGAGAATAATTTTTGTATCAAATGAAAGGAAAAATTATACTCTATGTATCCAAATAAATTATATCATTTTATGTGATTTTGTTAGCTGAAAAGGGCAATAAAATCTAAATTTGGAGCAAAAAGTGCATATTTGACATTTTTTCAATTCACACCTCAAAACGCCACATATTTTGATTAAAACTGGAATATATTGATTCAGATAGAATCTTTGGACCCATTTCTTAATTTTTATCATCATATAAATGAGACAGATGGTGGCAATTTCCGTTTGTCTTTACAAACAAAATGTGTCAGAAGATTACATATAGATTGAGTCAAAAGAAACTGGAGCCTGATTTTACTCGCCATTTTGCCTCATAAAGTGGTATAATATCTCAACATATGTGATTGGAATGCTCAATTTCTTAGTTTTAATTTACACTCACTGTGATTACAATTGTGATTTACAACAAAGATTATTCTCATCGGTTAAGTATTCACCAAGCTTGCTCGTTTTAAAGAGACACTGACACATTTGAAAAATATTGCGCCCTCAAGATTGTTCAAAATCGATATTTTTGCATGGTTGTAAGGCTTTTATATACAAAAGCCCTCACCCGAAATGATTAAGACAAAATCAGCTTCCTTATGGGTAAACAGAACGATTTTATCATTTAACGTCGCCGGCGACGTTAAATTCAGCAGACGACGAAAATGACGTTTAACACAAGAACACGCACGCCGTATTAGTCTGGGGCCAAAACTAAAAACCCAAAATAGCGTCCGCACAATTTTTTTTTGGCTGTTTCTATATCCTGAAGACCTACTGATTGAGAAACTGTGGGGTGCCAAAATTGCACCCTTGAGCATTTTGAAATATCCAAGATGGCCGCCAAGATAGCCGCCACCACATAAAATTAGCAATAACTCAGCTTCTAAAGCAGCTATAAAGATGATTCTAGTGTCTTTGTATGGGTTTTGGTGTCACTGAATTCAAATTTGTAATATTTTTAAATACCAAAGTATTACTGTACTGAAATCCAAGATGGCCGCCAAGATGGCCGCCACCACATATAATTATCTTTTAAAGCAGCTATAAGCATGATTCGTGTGTCTTTGTATGGGTTTTTGGTGTCAATGAATTCAAATTTGTACTTCTTTTTAACACTAAAGTCTACCCTATACCGAAATCCAAGATGGCCGCCATCACACACATATAATTAGCAATGTCTCAGCTCTTGAAGCAAATACGATTGTAATGGTGATGTCTTTCTATAGGTTTATGGGTATCATAATTCAAAATTCTACTCTTTGAAAGCATTACAGTGTTTCTTTACATTAAAAGTGAGAGTTGGTAATGGCATACAGGTGAAATACGAATGCACAAGTTATCATAATAAGGTTGTCTCAATTTGGCAAAGCCTTCAAATATTCATATGATGCAAAAGTTGACAAAAAGGTAGTCTTAAGTTAGCAGACCATTTAACTGTGAATATAATGCACAAACTTACATTATAGTTTTACTGTAAGGTAACAAAGCATTCAAGTATGGTATGGTACATGTTGTCATCATACGGTAGTTCGAAGTTGGCAAAGTGTTCAACTTTGAAAATTTCCAAAAATTAGTTGTCATGATCGGGTGATCTAAAGTTGGTAAAATATCCAATTACAAAAATGTCGTTCAGGTTTTCATAAATTATGGTATTCTATATTTGGCAAAGCATTCAACTATGAAAATGATGGAAAAGTTGTCATGAACGGGTAGACTAAAAAGTTGGCAAAACGTTCAAATATGTGAATAAAGATGTTCCACAAGTTGTCATACTAAGGTAGTCCATAGTTGGCAAAACATTCAAATATAATGATGGATAATATTTCATAAAGGGTAATCTAAAGTGGGCAAAACACAAGTTAAGATGGTAATGTAGTCTTAATTGGCAACTTGTTCATCAAGTCTGAAGATAATGTGATGCATAACATATCCACATATTGTCAGGTGTTCTGATCAGGAATTACTCTTTGGAAACACTTCAAGACAAAAATGAAGCCAACGCTGACATAAGAAGGTTGTGCCAATTTCGTTTTTTTTTTTTTTTTTTTTTTTTTTTTTTTTTTTTTTTTTTTTTTTTTTTTTTTTTTTTTTTTTTTTTTTTTTTTTTTTTTTTTTTTTTTTTTTTTTTTTTTTTTTTTTTTTTTTTTTTTTTTTTTTTTTTTTTTTTTTAAACAAAAAACCGCCGTTTTAGTGGTTAACCACTTTTATTAGCACAGTATTGAATAGGGCTTTGCAACATGCATTATTGCGTCTACCATCAAAACCGCAAGTTTGTTTCCCACGGTACTTGATGGGGTGTATGTGCAAGTGCCAGGCTCTCATATCAGTCGAGAACACAATACACATAAATCGGAACAACCACCTTTAAATAACACGAATTAGAAAAAAAATATTTTGGAAATGTTTTCCTCTGTTTCTTCATCAGTTTCTTCTTGATCACTTTGGTCAGCTGTATCATCTTTAATTTTAAAGTCCACTTATTTTGACAGTTGCCAACCTTCTTGCATTCACAGAAAATTCACATTTGCCTGAATTGCATGGTGGATTAGATTCACAGGCACAGCGATTCAATTCAAGTATTGGTCGGTGTGGGTCTTCTTGCGATAGAGAGTCGTGTCAAGAATAAGTTTTCATCTTAACCAAAACATCGAGGAATGCGATCTGTCCGTTGGTATCCTCTTCACGAGTGAATTTGATGACACCCTTGCGAAGACTGTTGAGGTGGTCAAAGAAAGACGATAAATGGTCTCGATCTATAACACAGAAAGTGTCGTCCACATAACGTGTCCATATGCGCGGTGGCTTATGTGCACTCAGAAGGGCTTCCTGCTCAAAGGACTCCATGAACAGGTTAGCCACTGGTGGGGAAACGAGAGAACCCATCGTTAGCACATCAGTTTGGGAGTATAGGTCGCCTTCAAATATGAAGTACTTGTTAGTCAAACAAAACTCCAACATCCGTTTCACATCAGCGATGCGGAGGGATGTCCTGTCAATCAGTGTCATGTCATCTTTGATACGGTCCATGGTAATGTCAATGGCTTCCTGCAGAGGAACAGATGTGAATAGCGATTCTACATCAAAGGATACTAGCATATCTCCCAGTCTTTGAGGGTCAGAGTAGATATGAACGTAGCGAAATCACTCGTGTCTTTTACATGGTATCTGGTCTTTGCGGGTAGAGGTTGAAGTATGTAAGTCAACTCCTTGGCTATACTCTAGGTTGGAGAGCCAATAGGCGAAACAGAGGAAGAATCTACGGGTGTATTTTAAGACTACTAACACTCTACGACAACAACAAGTACACCCTGAAGACCCTGTTTCCAAGGAACTCCAACCTGGAGTTATCTACTGTATTGCCTGTGGATCATGTGACAAAGTGTACATTGGTGAAACAGTCAGATCATTGAAAAAGAGAACCGAAAGCGACTCAGATGGGCAACACACAAAACGCGGCTATCGCCGAACATGTGTGGAACGACCAACATAACATTGACTGGGACAAGACTAAATTTCAGGAACACTAACTGGACTGAAATGAAACTCATCAAGTCTACCCCAACATCAAGTCTACCCCTAACAACTTCAATAGGGACAAAGGAGCAGAAATTCCTCCTGAATGGGGTAGACTACTCCAAGGATGGCTCTCAACCCATGAACCAGAAACTTAATTACTGGAGTATCCTTTACTCATCTCTTATTGTTCTCTCTCCCTTTGTTTACTGGTGTATATAAGGTGAAATATCATCACTCTTTAGTTTGCTCTGATGATGGTATTTGCTAGAGTGTCGACAGTGTTATGCAGCAGGTGTTGACAAATGATGTCGATAAGCTGTACTTTGTTTTTTACATTATTAAGAATGACTTGCTGTGGTGGAAGAGGGCAATTCAGGCTAAACTGGAGCTGTCTACTGACCTGCTTTCCAGCGCGGCCGGTCTTTGTTGCACCCTTGATACTAAACTCAAAGTAGCGATCAAAGATCAGGTAGACATCTGCTTTGCTAAGCTTTTTTTGGATGTACATGAGAAACCCGACACAGTCTTGTACTTTTCCATGTACTGGCCTGTGGATAATCCAGAGAATAACACATCCGTCTATTATGATGACTTCTGGCTGAGCTGACTGCTCTATCTGTAGCTTTTTCTTCATTTGTCGACTTGGTCTTTGTTATCCTCATATTACCACTATCCTCAAACATGGAAGTTGGTATTGGTCATAACTCGTAACAGAAGATTTCTTTAACATCCACAGTGAGTGATGTCATCAAACCTCAAACTCTGGAAAAGATTAGTTCTGTGTTTTTGAAGAAACGAAACCCATTCTAATTTCATTCATTTGCTTAACTCCTATAGCAACTGCATTGTCAGCATTCACCACCTCAGGGGCTATCCTACCAAAAACGATATTGATCAAACCAGTTGGATGTTGATTAGGATTGAGAGGATCAATGCAAATTTGGAGCTTCTTGGAGTAAAGTGTTTGTGTTAAGCTGCCCGAGTTTCCCTGAAGTCACAAATAATGATAACATTGAACACGTTGACCATTAAAATCTAATTAAAGACACTAAACCCATAATCTTATGTACTTCTGAAGCTGAGATTACAGCTAAGCAAAGGTTGTGGCAGTCAATATGTTGGCCATTTTGGCAGGCATCTTGGATTTCGGTATTATGGAAGGCTTAAGTATTTAACAGAAGTACAAATTTGAATTCTTTGACACCAAAAACTTATACAAAGACACTAGAATCATCATTGTATTAACTGTAGAAGCTGAGATATTGTTAATTATATGTTGTTGCAGCAATCTTGGGCGGCCATCTGAATTTTCGGTATAGGTAAGAACTTAGTGTTAAAAAAAAGAAAAAAAGTTGAATTCATTGACACTAAAAACCATGCAAGACACAAGATTCCTCCTTATAGCTGCTTAAAAGTTGGCTATAGTTAATATATGTGGTGGCGGCCATCGTGGCGGCCATTTGGAATATTCAAAATGCTCAAGGGGCAATGTTGGCACCTCCCCCTAAGTTTCTCAATCAGTAGGACTTCAGGATGCAGAAACAGCCAAAAGAAATTGTGCGGACGCTACTTTGGGTTCAGGTAAAAAAGGGGTTTTGGCCCCCAGACTCTATGCATGTTTCCCACCGATATGCACACTGTTGGATCGGTCTATAACCTTTGTGGTTTTTAAATCAGTGAGTACGAGTCAAAAAATATTCAGTAATATACCCCATTTCGTTGATTCAAGTTATGGAAAACTGAAAGTTGGCCTACAAAAAATTACCTGAATGTCTTTATCCTTCATCAATGGCCTATCTGTTTTGGGCTATGTTTATTTTTATGTGTAAAATATATCGCTGTTCTTTCAATTGCACTAGACTATTCATTTAAGAAAATTGAAGAAATTTCATATTTTGTGGAAACGTGCCAGTGCCGCTTGAACCAAGCAATCGATTTTGCGACCTGGGCCATGGAGTCATGGCGTTTATCCAAGCAAATCAATGTCCAGAAGAAAAAGTGAGCTATTTGACGGGGTTTACCCACAAACACAATCAAAAATTATCAGGGATGACGTCTTACTAAACTTCTACACCTCATCATCCAGAAAATAATCTCAAAAAGTAACGTAAACTTGGTAAAATCTGTCTTAGCATAAGTTAATGAACATATTTTCATATGAAAAGACACACCTTTCGATAAGGATGCTTTGGACTCAACATTTCACACCTTAAAAGGCTATTTTGGGAAAATTTGATATTACGGACTTTTACATCTTAACACACTACTTAAATAACATAAATGTAGCATTGGGCCCACCCCTCTCTGTCATTCTGCATTAAATGGGAATCCATTGGACAGATCGCAAAACGTCTTTTACTCAAAATATGTTGTAGCTCAGCCTAAACCTCATGTTTTGAATGATTGTTACAGTAAAATAAGCTAATTTTTTTAAATGCATTGATACCACCATAGTTGGGATTTAATTCCAAAGATATTATTACTCAGCCTGGGCAGCGCCCTTCGTTGTCTTACCATATTCAAAAGGCTAATTTTAGTGCGAACTAAAAAGGATTTTTAAAACATTTCCCGTATCATAAAATTCCTTTGTGGCCTTCTAATCATAAAATTAAACAGCCAGTAACTGAAATTTCCATAACTTGTTTGATTTGTTTCCTTAGTAGGGTAAGCTAAATATTACAGTAGTAAAGATCACAATATCAGCTTCCTTGATTTTCTTAACTGTTAACTCCCTCTAAATCCATTTCTAAGGCCTTAATTTAAAAAAAAATTTCCCGAGGATGGCGCCCTTAATTGATCAGGTAAAATTTTAAAGACTGCACAGTTTTAGGGGTTTCCGTAACTGACCCATCTGACCAGTTTTTTCTGACACACACTCATGAATTGGAAACCTTCACGGAATAAAGAATGGTTTATTCCGTTAGGTTTCCGAATTCATAGTGCGTCAGATGTGTCAGGTTACGGAGGAAACTCAGTTTTTATGATAATCTTTATTCTTCCCATTTTACAAGGGCTGCAAAAGCAGCTGCAC
Organism: Ophioderma brevispina; assembly: GCA_023653785.1. Lineage (NCBI taxonomy): Eukaryota > Metazoa > Echinodermata > Ophiuroidea > Amphilepidida > Ophiodermatidae > Ophioderma > Ophioderma brevispina. The sequence continues at coordinate 9,188 of JAMKCH010046541.1, forward strand.
GGCTCTTTTTTGGATCAGCTGATACCCCCACAGCTTCTCAGAAGAAAGTAACATGATTCGGATAGGACTTATTTCAAAGGCAGAGCTACTTTTGAATGTGAAATTAACGTGACACAATACATCGCGTGGTTTGGAGGGCCTTACAGTTAAACTTTAACATTGTTTGTATTAATGATTAAATCCGACTTCATAATATCTTTTGCAACAAGATTATTCCCCCTCTCACTTTGCTACACAAAAAGGGTCATGACCTTATGTTAAATTACCATCCTATTTCTCTCTTGACAACTGACTATAAATTTATTGTGAATGGCTCAACATCTTCAACTTGTTCTCTAAATGTATAGATTTATTAATTTTCCTGGGAGGATGGCCAGCGCACGATAGTGTTGAAAAAAAAAAAAAAAAAAAAAAACATGTGCGCTTGGCCGGATTTCGAAACCACGACCTTCGTATTGACATGCACGACGCCTCTACCCTACGAGCTATCAAGCAGGGTGGGTAGAAGAGTTGTTGGTTTTTGGGTGCTATTGGGTGGTTAAAATTTTGTCCCACCCATGCATGCCACACAACGAATGAAATGAAGCAGTCGTCTTGGATTTAAATAAACCGCCTCAATGAATACATCTTTTTCACTAGCGTGCAATTGCATTATGGAAAAAAAAGAGTGCCTGAGCACAATGATGCAGGTGCACTATTATTACACCGGTGCACCGCTAACACATAACCAATTTTATCACTAACCGATTAGTTTATATGGCAAAGCGGGCACCACCGTATGGTGGGAAGAAGCGGAGGCAGCCATTGCTTTCTATTGTTGGTACTCTAAAGTTTTCTTTGTGGTCGGCAAAAACATTCGAGAGAACGATGAATTTCTAAAGTGACATAACGTTTTGCCTATCTATCTATATAAAACCTCTTTGGGTAAGGTAACTATGATTGATCGTTGTTGCTGCCACAACTCCTGCTTTATTCTAAATGGTTATAATGACAGAGTTAAGCAGGATGTTCTTTTTTTTGCAATGATTATGATGAGTGTGGTGGTCTTCCGCATGATTATTCCCTTCTGTTTTCTCGTTCTCGGGCTTTAAAATATTCATGGTTTTAAACAGGTGATTGACCCTGACTTGACCCTAACAAAAAGTTATATTCCGCCTTTTGGATGAAAAGGGGGTTCGTATTTCCAATATTTATTTAGGTAATAATTTGTCAAAACATCCGAAAATCTAGTTATTTAATTTTTACTATCCCATCTCTAAAGAAAAACATTTTTTAATAGAAGGGTAAATTTAGTTGATGATTTGTTTTGGAACCATATTCAGGATAGTGTGTTTAATACTACTTCTGCCTCCGTAGGGGGGGGTTCAGAAAAAGTTCCAAACATGTCTATTCGAATCTGAGGAATCGGGCACCTTTTGAAGTTGAAAAAAATAAAAAACTTAAAAAAAGCAAAAATTTTGATATTTTGAAGAACCTGACGCGAATTGATTCATAATAGTAACTTAAAATTTCCCACATCAAACCTGTCGATAATCTTTTTATTTTAAGCGTTTCCGCAATCATTTGCACAACCACTGCACAAGATCAGAAGGGTGGTTTCCCCAACTGTTACTTTTGTAATGATTGGCCATAATCAATGTTACCCTTATTCTTGAGTGTACCAGTTCATTTCCACTACTGACTGTGGTTTTAATATTATCATCTTTGTATTACTAAGGAGTCTTTTGTGTGTTTCAAGTGTGCGAAAATAGTTGGTCTAAAAATCAAGACACCTCCGCGCATGACACTGTATTAATTTCCTCTAGGGGACATTCGCGTATATCCTAAATGTTTTTGCATGAAGACTGTGGAAAATTTTTAAAAACAAAGGTAAACCGTGATAAGATTATGTTGGTTGCTAGTAGATGTTTGCTTCTGTACCAGCAGCTGCTGAGAGTTCGTTCTGTGATTCGTCAGGTTGCCATGGGTGGGCATTAACCAATTTTGATACTTTTTTTCTGTTAGTCATAGACCTTTTTAAATATTAAGATGTAATATGGTTTGCTGGGGCCAAAATTTTCCATTTGAAACATTGTTGTCAATTAATGAACACATGAAATGTATTGGCTAAGAGAGTTGGGTTAGTTGCTAGTTTCATTTCTAAAAGTACTTATATGTCCGTTATATCTCGTCTTGAAGCTGTTTTCTGTGACGGTACCTCATTTTATAAGATAATTGTAAGACTGATGAAAGTTTATCCATGACAAAGTTTGACTGCATTCAGAAAATATCTTGATTTCTTCTGGACATCGACATTGATTGGTTACGTAAACAGTATTTGAAATGTGACTCCCAGGACAGGTCTGACAAACGACTACTTCTTCAAAGAGTTAAAGCTCTGCGAATACCAAATCGATGGGAATGATCTTCGTACTAATTAAAATCTAAGAAAATGAGCATTCTGTTAATCCACATGTTGAGATATATGACACTTACAGATGCAAAATGGTGAGTACGTAAAATCAGGGTCCATTAACTCCAGTTTCTTTTGACTCATTCTATGGTCATTTTGGGGATATTTTCAGGAATGGCAATTTTGATCTTCTGGACCAATTTGTTTGGTAAAGGGACAAATGCTGAATTCGCACCATTCTGTGCTCATTTAATATGATGCTAAAAATTAAGAAAGGATCTAAAGCTACTATCGGAATCCATAATTTCAGTTATTAATCAAATATGTGTAATTTGGGGTGTTTGTGTTTGTTAAAGACACTATCGTGATTTGCTAAATCGAAAAAATCATCAAAAATCATTTTGCATGTATGCAACAAGTACAGGTATCCTAACATTACCCTGCAAATTATAAGCCCAGAAGCAAAACCTAATAAGGACGATTCAGAGATTTTCAGTATTTACTTCCGAACGGACCACTACTGCAAACACGTAATTGAATGGAGAATGTATATTGGAACACTGCCTTTCTTCCTTTTCGGTCAGTTCTACAGCTGGAAAAGGTAAAACTTATGAGAATGAGTAAAGACTTATCCTCACTGGGAAGATGTCTGCAAATTTCAATATTTTTCAATCACTGCTAGTGTCTTTAATGAAAAAAAATGCCAAAAATGCAATTTTTTGCCCAAAATTAGGGTTTTATCGTCCTTTTCAGCTAACAAAAGTAATGTAACGTGTATATGGTTTATTTGGCAGAATAGAGTTACAATGTTCTCTTTCATTTGATTCGGCCTGTGATGAAAATACAAGGTGTAGGACCAAACTATGGATGATTGAGGTGGTGATTTTTTTCAAAAATAATGACTGAAATAGTTAAAAACTCAATTTTCCACCCACAAAACCGGCTGTGCTGCATGCAAGACTTCAATTTTCGGATTCAGCAGGATTTTGGATAAGAACGTGCCTCTCAACCTTCTGACCTCCAACGGGGCAATAAAACCTTGGTAGTGAGGGCTACCATCAAGTAGAGCCAAAAACCGATATTCCTAAAACAGTTTCCCTATTCTACCACTTTGTGTCTATGGAAAATGACAATTTGCTGACAAGCAAAAACTTTATGACGTAATTGTGTGACGTAATGCTAGGCATGTTGGTACCGATTTTGGTATCAATGGAAAAGGAT
>JAMKCH010046542.1:0-11057 GCA_023653785.1 Ophioderma brevispina
CTTTATATACTTAATTGGGTCATCCCCTTTTAAATACTGTAATTTAAAATATGCTTGGAGATCTATAGAAATGTGTTGCCTTTTTTCCTCAGGTCTAGAAATGTCCATGAATCAGTAATCTAACAACATTGAGCTAATTAAAGCAAAAAAAATCCTGACATCACATGACCCCACTAATATTTACAGAAGGAATAACAACACTACCTGAATCCCCAGACTCTCAACACTATCAGGCACTATTCGAGCACAAAATCCGTGACCATGTGAATCTGATTGTATCTTTTTTGCTTCAAGGTAAGCACGCATCCCTCCCCAACAAATACTACAAAAGCTGCTGTGTTCCATGCCACAGAATCTGATCTACAGATCTCTAGTCACACAGAAGGTAGTTAGCATTGGAGGTTATATAAATGTATAAAAGTACACATGACCTTTTGATAACACAACTACACCTGTGTAAATCATTGCAAAATAGAGTCATTGTATTGAGGAACTGGTTTACTGTTCTCATGGAATGATAACTAGTAAGAATAATTACAGTATGTGGAGGTGATTATGACATTAGGGACCAAGAATGAATCCATAGCAATGCGTAATATTTGCAATGCATTTTTCTATTCTTTTATTAATTGGTACAAACATTAATTCAAGAATGCAAAAAAAATGCAAAAATCACATAATTACACTCTATGTATGCACATGTATGGGCAAAAGTGTAGTTCAGGACCCTCCAAGGTTAAATACTACTTATAGCCCCAAAATCGATCTACTCAACTTCAGAAAACCCTCCTAACCGATGACTGATTTAAAACACATTTTTGTTTTCAAAGAGACCTTAAATTGAGGGATATTTAAAGGTCCATGGCCCGATCGCTAATAGCCTCGTCCCCAGAAGCCCCAGATTTTACCGGAAGTGGTCAACGTTTTGGTATCAGAAGAAAGCTACTATTTTTCTCATTTACCCTGTGAAATCTTAGAACCAAATGATGTTTGGTTTGGAAGTTATGAGCGAAAATGTGCCCCAATTTGGTCGACCAATATTAATTTTACACAGTACTCTATGGGGCTTTCAAAATCACGTTTTTAGCTCTCACATCAAAACGGATTGAAATATCGGCGCGAAACTTCACAGACGGGGTTTTGGAGGGAAGGCCAATCTATCAAGATGAAAACTTCATATCCCTAAATCGGGCCATCCCCCTTTAATTTATATTTATTATTCTTTCAAGGGAGCTATTCGATCTAGCCTGGTTGCTTTAAAATGATGGATTAGGGTTACGGTCCTAAACTGCACCATTACCCATGAATGCACATGAACAGGTACATGTATGCACATGAATGCATGTCTCATGTCTGTCGGTAACCGTCCGATATGCGTAAGAGCGTCCTCATACTGTTTTAGTCTTTGAAAAAGACTAGCACATGGATCATGCCGGTAGTTGATGTTGAATTCACTGTACAAGTAGCTGTTAGGATGGTGCTGGCATGTCCTACGTACCCCCTGCATACATGGGATACCGACAATAAAAAAAACACAATCCTTGTGGAGAAACCCCAAACCATATAGCTAGAAAAGAGAAGATATCAGTAGCTTCCCACAATGCATTGCTTCCAATGGAGAATTTGTACAGCTAGTCATGTGAATAGTTAGTGAAGAAACATTCTTAAAATGTAAGTTTGTGATCAGTACTGTTAATTTAGCCATGTTTCATCTCTAATGATTCACATCAGTAGCTGTACAAAACCTTCATTGGAAGCAATGCATTGTGGGAAGCTACTGACATCTTCTCTTTAGCAAGACCACAAACTTGTCAAAACTTTTCAGCAGCCCCTTCCCACTTCTCTAGCCTCAGTTAGCAATAGGTCACTAGGTAAGTACACATGACCCCCTCCCATCACCTGTAAAACATATCACACAACAAAAGTCCATAGAGAATGTGATGGTTTTCAAACTGAAAAAGCTCAGTCATTTTTTCCTACAGAAATTTTAGTTAAGAAATACCTAATGTTATAACAAATGAGGTCACACTAATTGCCATGTTTACCTAGGCCAAGAAAAGAAGTTCATCTCAGCTTCGATCCGCTCGCATCTAGGTTTTTACATTTACATTTTACCACATTTTTTAAAGATTTTCAAGAGATTTATAACATTTTTTGTTTGCTTTTTAAACTGATCAAGAGAGAAAAAAATTGAAATTTGGCTGCTCAGTAGTGCTATGGGCCTACATGTTAATTAACAACAGCAATGTTTAAGAAATAAAAAATTCTGAATTTGGGTTGGTATCAGTGAAGGGCGAGTCCTGCGGGGCTGTGCAACATTTTGTCAATTTCTCATTACAAAATTATTTGATAAATATCATTTTTCAAAATCTTATCTTCATTTTGCAACATGGGATAATACAAACTTTATCATGATTATTACAAAATTAAAATTTCTCTCATTCATGATCCATTCAAAACATTCCTTTTTGCAAAACCACTTACATGTACATGTATCACCACAGGCTCAAGTTCTCCATAAATAAAAATAAACCCATTCTACTCTACCAAAATAAATTGGTTCATTATGCATGATCTCGCTAATAAAAATTCAAAACACTTTCATTTTTCAAACAAAAGCTGCTAAGTCAACAGCATCAGATCTAGGCAAGCCAAAAGTTTCTATCATCACATTTCCCTTTAGCCATATGCAAATGAGATGCACAATTTGATAAGCCACCGCAGCGAGTTTGCACAGCTAGCTATGGTTATGTAGCATGTATGCACGCATCTTTTCCATCAAAATAGTGACGCTTGGCGCATGACTCATCCCCTATGTTGCGGCTTTTATGGCATTACGGTAATCATAAAAAATACTATGGACACGGAGGCAACTCATCCGGCTAGCCAAGCCGTTACCATTGATGAGTCATACCCCAACACACCTGAATTACCCAAGGATGGCTGAATTCCATCGTCATCACACTATTAATAAACGCTTTCAATCGATAGAGTTTGGTTGTGTACATTTATTGTAATTGGAGAAGTCAAAATGAGCTCAAACAAGAAGGTCAATGTTGACATTTATGTCTACAATTGTGGGTAATTACAGAGAAAAAATATAAAACCAAAAGCAAGGGTGACAACTATACTTACCATTCTTGCACTGCTATAATAATTGCTTCCAATCACTATAGATAAACTAGTGTGCTTTCTGTTCAGAAAATAAATATTTGAGAGCCCACCAAGTTGAGTGTTTATCAAATAAGAAATTATGGGAAATGTGAATTGTGCAGCTAGAAAAAATATGCAACTTGGGAACCGTGTTCCTAGGGAATTTCCCTGTCTTAAAATTAAAAAAAAAAAAAAGATAATCCTACTTAAATTACCATTTTCTAGGGTGAATGAAATTTTGTGTAGAACTGAATCTGAAATAAAAAATTACATAATTATAACTTGAAAATTTTTCCCATTAGCACTTGTAAGGATATTTCTGCCCGAAGTCCTCAACTTTGAGCAAAACGGTCGCAAACAAAATAAGTCTTCAAAACTGGGACTCTCAGAGCTAAAACAAATATAAACTTGCTCTAGGGGGAGGTCTGGCTATAGCAAGTTTAGATTTGGTTTAGCCTTAAACCTCACAGGTTTTGAAGGACTTATTTGTTTGCAAAGGGCCTTTTATTTTTTTCACGCCCTCAGAAATGGGTAGGGGTAGGGGTGGTAGGGTAACATATTACTACTGTATTTGTTTCAGTACACTATTTAGCTTCATTGAAAATCCTGACAAAAAGACACAAGACGCTACACCATAGCTCATTACCATTGAGGAGGTATGGCTTTTTCAATCACAAAATGGGGGGAAAATTGCCATTTTTTCCCAATCAATTGTCACCCTGACGGCCGACTTGTTAATACTGTTACAAAAATAAAGAAATAGGTTGATCCCATTTAATGATTGAATATTACAAAGGGACCCCTGTCACATGATCTGCATAAAGCGATTAGTCAGACTAGGTAGTTGGTAAAGTTTCATGTTTTATACACTCCAGGAAATTAGCAAGTCAGGGACATAATTTGTCACCCGGAAAACGGGTAATTTTGACGCTCAAAACTGAATTTATTTTTCTCAAAAATCAGTGAAAATATGGGGTTTTTTAAGTGCCAAAAATCTGAAGATATGACATTTTACCATTAGAACATTTAAGTAAATCAAGAATTTTGACTGCTTTCACCCCTAAATATTTTTCACAACGTGTCCGCCAAACGTAAGTCAAGCTGAACGGCTTGTCAATGTAGAACACACTGATACCGAACAAGATGATTGTTTGCCCTTAATACATAAAAATCAGGGGGGTAGGACGTGGCGGAATGCAATTTGCTGTCTTGAAACGAACACTTGAGTTGTACATGTAACCTTCAAAAAAGATAAAAAATAAAGACATAATGACCAATCACAAACTTAGGACTTCTATAGTTTTTGGGGGGGGGAACATTTTAGAGATGGCAGTAGTCTGTATGTCAGGACCAAGTCAGATGTAGAAGATGGCAAATACATGTTTTTGAGAAGCATTACTGAACTCTGTGTGATCGAAAACTGAAAAAGTCGTTAAAAAAATTAAATTGTTATCAAAGTAAAAGGCCTCGCTATGCGGATAGTACAGGCAAATGTAACTTTTTCACAACAGCCAACAAACAGACAACCTCAACAACAACAAACAACAGGGGACAAAGTGATCCCTACATGTATGTCTCTTTCTGCCATAACCCTAAGACGACCAAATTACAAAAATTAGAGCCTTACATATGTGTAACCTCCAAAATTGGAGGGCATCCCCAACTCCCGAAAAACATGTACAGTACTGCCATTTTAGGTCAGTGATAGGTAAGGAACGGAATGTGTACACAGGAACGGAGTGCCCATCTTACCACAATATAATGTTGTGGAGGCCCATAGGGGGATCGCCACTCCCTCCTACTACTTGGAAGTTGTTACCTTCCTAACATTAAATAATGTCGGTTACCCTTTATACATCTGGGTTAGAGAGAGTAATTGATGTAAAGACATGAATAAAGGGCAAACACATTGGCTACAGGGGGCTCGAACCAACAAACTTTGGCGTGCGGGTCGGATGCTTTATCAACTGGACCACATTGTGCCCTACCTTGTTAGGTCAGGAATAAGTTCAGTTAAGAATAAATGAGTATTGCTATGTTTCAATGCTGGGAGGTTAATATATATGGAAAGTATAAAAGACGTATCTTCCACTAGTGCAAATTTCAAAAATAAACGTCGCGCGTTTCTCGAACCGCTAAATCCCAATGCAGCGGAGCGGTTCTAAATTTTTAAATAATCAGCTGCCAAAAAAAACCCACCCTTAAAACACCCAAATCCCCTTAACCCCCAACAACCCCCCTTTAAAACCTGGGCAACCCCCCGTAAACTTTTTGTACTTCTTTCTCTTGTGCTGAACCACCTTAAACCCCAACAACAAAGACCCCTTAAACCCAGACAACCCCCATTAACCCGGACAACCCCTTTAAAACCGGACAAACCACCTTGAACCCCCACAAATCCCCCTTAAGCCAGGGACACAACCCCCCGTAAACCCGGACAACCCCCTTTCCTTTAAACCCAGACAACCCCACCTTAAACCCCAACACATCCCCTAAACCAACAACCCCCTTAAGCTGGACAACCCCCCTTCTCGTAAACCCGGGACAACCCCCTTAAAACCTGGACAACCCCCCTCCCCTTAACCTGGACAACCCCTTAAAAACTCGGGCAGACCACCTTAAACACAACAAGCCCCCTTAAGCCAGGGGACAACCCCCGCTTAAACCCGGGACAACCCACTTTAAACCCAGACAACCCACCTCTTAAACCCCAACAATCCCCATTAAGTCCAGACAACCACCCCTTAAACACGACCAACCCCTTTAAACCCAGAACAACCCCTTAAACACCAACAATCCCCCAAACCAACAACCCCCTTAAAGCGGGACAACCCCCCTTAAACCCGGACCAACCCCCCTTTTAACCCGGACAACCCCCCTTAAACTTGGACAACCCCCCTTAAACTCTTGCAACCCACCTTAAACCACAACAAAGCCCCACTAAGCCCAGACAAAACCCCCCGTAAACCCGGACAAACCCCTTTAAACCCGGGACAACCCACCTTACAACCCACAACAATCCCCTTAAAGTCCAGACAACCCCCTTTAAACCGGAAAACCCCCTTTAAACCCAGGACAAACCCACCTTAAAACCCCAACAATCCCCTTAAACCACAAACCCCTTAAGCTGGACAACCCCCCTTAAACCCAGACAACCCCCCTTAACCCGGACAACCACCTTAAACCTAATCAGCCGCGAAATACATGTTCCCCCACCCCTCCATCACGTTTCAACAATCAGACTTTATGGATCTTCAGATAGTTGTTCAATTTTTTGGGTGAAATACCCCAAATTTGCCAAAATATGCAAAATTAGCTATGTAATTAGCATATCATGCGCCCAAAACTAATCAACGAGGCGAGAGTACATGATTCCCCACCCCTCCACCAAGTTTCATTAAAATCGGACTTATTATCTTCAGATAGTTTGTTCACAGCTTTTGGGTTAAAAATACCCCAAATTAACTCATAATTATGCAATTAGGTACCTAATTAAAATATGCCAAGCACATAATCTAATCAGATGAAGGGCATGGCAGTCCGATCCCACCCACGTAAGTTTTTTTACATCGCCATAACCCTTATGGGTCTCATGTTATCGGTTCACAAGATTGTGTTGGGAAAATACCCAAAATAAACTCATTTAATATGCAAATTAGGTACCTAATATTAGCATCTGCCACGCCCATAATCTAAAATCAGATGAAGAGAAGAGCTGGCAGTCCGATCCCACACACCAAGTTAACATCACCATAACCCTTAGGGTCTCAGTTATCGCGTTCACAAGATTGTGTTGGACGCCGCCGACGCAGGCGCCGCCAAAGCCTTGACTGATAGCATAATCCCCATTCTCGGCTTTTAAAGCCAGGGGATAAAACCCGCAAACATAGAAGATTCACAACTACAGGACAAAAAAACATTGCAGCAATGACCATTTCAGACTTTTCAGCAGCACTTGAAACATCTAGGAACATTCTGCTGCGCTATCCACATACAGATCTATGATAATTAAAGACTCCTCAATACTATTAACTAACCTGCTTCATTTGATCGTCTACATTTACCCAGCGTTAGGGATTCAAGGCCTTATTTATGTTCACCTTTATCATCCTGGCACATACTCAGGACAGCAACAAAATGGGCGATTCACTTCTTCCAAAAGGCAGCTACCAATATTACCACTATTTATTGAGAAACAGAAGGCATTTTTGCAATGCAAATTATGATATTATTTACCAGTATTCCATTCATCTCATTTTCTGTCATTACAGATTTTCAAGGTCTAAACTAGTTTGTATATTGTAACAAACACTCCATGCACTAAGGTCACCACACATGAATAATTTCATCACATGCAACAGCTAGATAAAGTGCTTCACTTGGGAATGGTGGAGGGAAATTGGTGTGGCAGATTTTGAAGAGGTTGGTTTGTAAAAAAATGGTAATAATAACCAACACCTGTGAAATTGGCTAAATATGTAAATTGACGGAGTTGAGGCACAGCTAGTCACTGCAATATTTTCCACAAGTATTTTCACTCTTGTGAAGGATTCTGAAGAGTGACTACTTTGTAACAATGTAACAAATTTGACAAGCAAGGAAAAAAAAGGGTTTTTTTTTTTTTTGTTTTTCAATTCCGCAAGTTTAAATGTTCAATTGGTACAAATCTGCTCTTTCATTTTAGGGTATTCCAATAAAGCAATTGCATTAATGATTTTCTTTTTAAATAATTTTAAAAAGGAAAATTTGTAAAAAAAATCCAAAAACACATTTTTGTTGAATTGATAGTAAAGCCATTTGGGCTGATTTTAAGTTGTTCAGTACATTCAGGGATAGGGATTAAAAGTGTTCAATGGGTTTAGGACCACAGGGCCACTCCATGATCATTGCTAAAAAGTCTGAAGTGTACATTTTGTAGGCTAAATTCAGGGTTTTTAGATATAGGATCTTTGTGGGATCACAATGACCTCAATTGAGGTGATGACAATTTCCCAAAGGTGCATTGTGGGATGGAATTAATACATCCTCTGGTCTTAGCCTAAGTCTTTAAGAAAAAGAAACAAAAGGGATCTAGCTAATAAGCTCCTAATACTAACACACTAACTATTTTCATTTAAATGATAAGATTTTAGAAGATACATGTAATGTCTTCCCGTATTTCCAAGCAATCCGTTTAAATGTTTGTTGTACTGCTTCTTCAATTCACCAGATTCAATTTAAAGCACAGAAATTAAAAGTTATTTATGGTGCTACCAACATGTAACGAGGTTCATGTATGTAGGCAATGGTAAACCACAACTAACCTCATTCCCTGTGAAAATAGGTACACAGCCATAAAGAATTGGCCATTGAACAGTGACTAGAGCATATGGGAAACATAGCAGTCTCTTGTTATTGAAAAAACCTCATCTTATATGTGCAACACCAGAACATGGAAAGGCTACGAGAGTCATGGGTAAAAGAGGTTGACTCTTTGATGAGAAACAAATTCCACTCAAAGTCGAGACAAATTAGCTTCACAATAAATTTGGTCCCATACTTGGTGGGATTATTCTGAAGGCAAACTCACACACAAAGATAGTGTTTGTCTTGATTGGTAGAATGAACTGTGAACAGGTTCCTTGGGGTCCCACCCCCAGAAACTGTTCCTCTCAGAAAAAGGCTTATTATATTCCACGAAACGAAACAGGCTCAGTGCACCCATTGGATTACATGCTTTATTCCGTTATCACACATTTTACACTGACGGAATAAAGCGTGTAATCCAATGGGTGCACTGAGCCTGTTTCGTTTTGTTTCGTCGAATATAATAAGCCTCAGAAAAAGTACAACAACCAGCCAGTGGTGTAGCTAGTTGAGGGCAAGGGGGCACGTGCACCGGGCACCACCCCAGAGGGCGCTGAAATGTTCTTGGGGAAAATAAAATTGACATACACAAAGAAAAAAATAGGCAGTAACTGCTTCAAGATACTGAGATAACCGAGAGCCCTCGGAAGGCACTCAAACATGCTAAAATCCCACAAGCTTCTGGGGCTTTGCCCCCTGGACCCTGCAGGGAGTACAGAAACTGAGAGCTCTTCAAAACCAAACACCAAAGAGCTTCCGGGGGGCTCTGCTCTCTGGACCCCTGCCGGGAATAGTATAATTTGTCTGCTTCAAGATCAAGATGATGAGATAACTGAGAGATCTCCAAAGGCACTCAAACATACTAAAACCCAAGAGCTTCTGGGGCTCCACCCCTGGAGCCCGGGAGGGACAGTATAGTTCACCTGCTTCAGGATAATGAGATAACTGAGAGCTCTCCGAAAGCATTCAAAATGCGAGAGTTTCCAGTGGCGCCGCCCCCTGAACCCCTGTAAGGGGCTTTGCGCTGACACCACATTAGGGCCCTCGGGCGAGCCCCTGGATCCCACCTGTTATTGCTCACTCTATGCACTGGGGCACCACATTAACATCTTGCCCTGGGCGCTACATCCACTAGCTATGCCACTGGGGGTAGCGTCCAGCTTCAAAAGGGATCTAAATTCAAAATATCAGATTTTAAAACACTGAAAATAAAAGACCCTTATGATAATTATGTGTACCAAACTGAATCTAAAATAAACTAAAATAATGAATCTATGATATCTTGGTCCATGATAACGCTACCACTGCCACAAAGTCTGACAGTCTCAAATGGATAATGGGATGCCGTTTAGGGATGAATTTAGTATTCTGCCACCACATCCATTGTATGGCAGTTTATTCCGTTGAGGCTGCCAAATTCATAGGGTGGTGGCACAACTGATACAAAATTCTTTCCTGCTGTTTATCTTGATGGCATCTTTCCCCAAGACTCATCTAATCCAATGTAAAGGTGATCCTGTCACTGTTAGTGGACACAATTTTAAGGCGTCTTTGACAAAGACTATAGATACTCTTGATGATACGAAATGCTGTAATCCCCCCCCCCCAAAAAAAAAAAAAAAAAAAAAAAAAAAAAAAAAAAAAAAAAAAAAAAAAAAAAAAAAAAAAAAAAAAAAAAAAAAAAAAAACATATCTCATATCCCTCAACTCAACCATGTGCTCAATATCTCACTCTGGAACATGTTTCTTAATAACAAACTAATTCCAAATCCACTCCTCATGTCAGTATTTACTTTCCTTAGCTGGATCAAATTTGCTCAAACCAACAGAACGCTGCTGGCCTTGACAAGGTCTGCTAATAACGTTTTCTTCACCTCAAACTAAAAATACAAACGTGAAATAATATTCAAATCCAATTTCAAACCTGTAAACCTCATATTACTCTTCCTTTCATGTATCGAATTTGCTCAAAACAGCCAATAATATGAACATGTTGAGGTCTCTTTGCTTAGAACTGTTGTATATTTGCCCAGTTTTCCAATAAAATATTTTTTAATAAAATTACTCAGTATCTCTTCATTATTTACTTTTCATGGAATTAATCTACCTGTACTATAAATAATGTTTATTAACTGCAACAGCATTGTTTTTCATTTTTATCCACACCACCTTCCAATTTATGAAATTCACAAAAATAGAGCCCACAAAAATATCCACACCTAGGCTACAATGTACGCAATGTTTCCCTCCCGACTTATTGCAAACATGAAACAATATTAAAACTGACTTCACGCTAGACGATCGATATGGCTTGCTACACAAGTGCAGCATTAACTTGTTTTCAGAAACTATTTAGCATCTGACATAACTTGCCAGATTTCACATTGAAATTGAGTCTCCCCACATGCAGGGGAATGCAACTGGTGCAGATCATTAGCAGAGACCATACGACTAAGATTTCCGACACTTGATAGGGTTTGTAACCTGAAAAAGTTTAAAGGTGGAATAGCTTCTTTGGCACTTTAATTGGGGTTGCTTTGCAAAGTGTACCATTTATT